>WBMY01012081.1:341451-354466 GCA_013397315.1 Donacobius atricapilla
GAGCTGCCTCCGACGGGAGAGACCCGAGTGGGGAGGAGTTGTCTTCTGACAGGGGGAAAAGGGAAGCTGCAGGGGCGCCGGGACAGGTTCACAGAATCCTCGGTGCGCTTAGGTTGGAAGAGACCTCTGAGGGCATCGAGTCCCTCTGTGACCGAACACCACCTTGTCAATTAGACCGGAGCACCGAGTGCCACGTCCAGTCTTTCCTGAAGCACCTCCAGGGACGGTGACTCCACCACCTCCCTGGGCGGCCCCTTCCAATGTCTAATTGTGAAGAAATTCCTCCTTATTCGCTTATGGCTCGGGCCCGATCCCTTCCGTCCGTGGGGCAGCGACATCCTTGTGAGAGCCCGGCCTGGGGGTGCGTGATGGGAGCTCCGAGTGCCGAGGGAGGGAAGAATTGACCTGCCAAGAGGATGGATAGATGCGGATGTACGTGAGGCAGGGAGGAGATGTTGTTAGCCTGGTAAAAATGCTGCAGGAAAGAAGGATTTGTACTGAAGATTTGTCCCAGCATACCACTAGGTGAACATAGAAGATGTGGTAGAGTGGTATGTAAAATAAAGGATTGTCTGTGTCCCCTTTTTGCTGGGGAGAGAAGGGCCCGTGTTGTGTTTTGGGACAAAGGTACTTCACTTCGGTGGTGCCTGTAGCATAGTCGGAAGGAGGAGTGGAGCTCTTGTTCCTCTGGCAAACATTGGAGCCAAAGGGTCTCTCTCATAGGCACATTTAAGGGCAAAGAGGTGCCAGTCAGCCCAGGAAGCCCGTCCCAGTAACCAGCACACCATGTGCGGAGCATTGGTGTGGCAGAACATTGTGGAAAGTGGTGCCAAAGAAAGGGACAGGAATATTGCTTAAGTGCTAAATTAGAAACACAGTTATACTGTTTCAGTTTCATTTCATGAGAGGCTTGGAATACAAAAGACCCTTCCCTCTATGGTAAAACCTGAAGTCTTCAGGAGCTTGTTTCCCCTTGCCCCTGAGATTTTATAAAGTGGGATTGATGGACCTCAGGATAGGGGAGTGAATTAACTTCAGCAGCTGGTCTAGGGTGAATGTTGGCCACTAATTTATTTCTGCTGCCAATCCACTGGATCACTGTGGGATTGGGACTATAACAAAACATGAGAAACATCTGTATATTTAACCTGGTCTTGTACCTTGCTGTTGATTCTGTGAGGAGAACTTGGGCAGGTTTTGGGTTTTTTTTAGGGGAAGGAGAGTCATCTCCAGTTGGTAATATGTTTGGGGATGTGGGATTTCCAGAGTGGAATTTGATAAAGTTGCAACAAACTGGATTGTGAAGTAGCTTTTGCAACTATGTGGAATAGCAGCCCAAAAAGATAGCTATTGCCTATGATAAAGTGAGCTAGAATGGATATATTTAGAGAAACCCAAGTATTTGCTTGCCTGGGAATTACTGCTTTTTGTTTTGTCAGGATTCTTTTTTACTTTTTTTCCTGTTATCTAAATTTAAAAGGTTTTATTTACAGAGCAACACTCAAAAGACTTCAGCTTATGTCTAGGCTCTCGCTGGAGATTTCCTGTAATGCACTAGGAAGCAAAGTTGTTTAGGTCGTATATTGAGTACTGGCATTTGGCATTCAACCGGGCTAGTGTAGAATATCAATTACTAAAAATTTTTGTAGTGAAAAAAAACCATTTCCTTCCTGCTTCAGCCCTATAAGAAAAAATAGTTTTTGACTGAACTTTAATAGTTTCGCTGCTGTAAGTGTTCTTTGCAGTCTTACATGAGTTATTTTAAAATCTCTTATATCTCTTATAATTACTCAGGGAGGTTGTTTTTGACTCAGAAATACAGCCACACAAAAGGTTCATAAAAAGCAGGAGATGTAGGAAACTCTTAATATGTGTGACTGCTCCAAACAACATAAAGGGCCAGTACTGCATGTGGGCCTTGTTGAAGAAATTAAATGAAACTAATTTGTTGTAGTAAAATGCAGCAAGCAGGCTGAATCATCAACAAAACTGGGAAAACTAGTCAGGGCTTCTAAAACAACATATTCTTCTGGAGAAAATACTGTGACTTTTTATTGGTACACACATGGGGTGGGGGGTGTTTGTTTTGTTCTTTCCACATCGTATGCAAAAATTCAGACTTCACCCAGAACTGCTCTTGCCAGGAACCTGTGCTATAATCATTTGTGGAGGAGGGAAGGGGATGATTTGCTATTAACTTTGGTATAGACTTAAGTCTCCCTAGCTCTATGACTTTAATGTGCTCTTGCTATAAAGTTCAACTTCATCGTTACTTGTTTCAGGGGGAAAAAAAAAAAAGTTTTCTGTCTTACTTTTATCCCAGAAATTCCTTTCCTGGGCTTGCTAATTCTGTGAGCAGTCATGTCACAAATTGTGTGCATTTAACAGCAGAGAATTTAGTTTGGAAATAGCTGTTCTTTAATGTGTGCCAAAGAAATTGTATACATCAGTGTTACATTGCTGTTTAATAAGTATCTTACCTGCTGTCTAAAATCACCTGTAATGAGTGAAGTTTACATGTAGATACTACATGTGCTAGAAATGGTTATTTGTGAGCTGCAGTTTGAACTGATATTGCAACAACTTCTGCTTGAGGCTGGATCTAGGTTGTGTGGCTACTGCTGGAGGTTAAGTCAAATTTTTAGAGAAGAGAGCAGCTATATATAATACCTAGTCATCCAGTTTAGTGTTGCTTAGCTGGAGATTCATTCTGTTAATCTGTTTGAGAATACATAGTAGAAGATGTAAATAAACACAGTTTCAAGTTAAAAGAAATAGTTCACTAAAGCATACCACTTAAACATCTCTTGTCTATCTCGTGAAAAAGAAGTAGATAAAAACCATCATTATAAGGAGTTCATTCAGGAGATAATTTCTGCATTTTGATAATTTGGGTTTCACTTAGTATTACCTCATATATAAGGTTATACATATATGTAACATATATATATATATGTATATGTATATATATATATACACACCTCTAAAATATGAGTGTTCCCTAAAGGCAGTGATCGTGTCATTAAGTGGTTAGAATTTATGTGGGAAAATACAAGAATTAAGGCAGCGGTGCCAAATATGGTGCTGTAACTATGGGCTGCTAATGCTTTTGCCTCCTTCCTCTTCAACTGAGCACTTCAGTAGTTTGAGGGAGGGTGAATAGGGCTGAGATAATGAAAATTTCCCTTGGTTTGCTGAAACTAGGTGCTTGGGGAAGAGAAATTTGCTGATCTGCAGTCAAAATTGTATGAGATTCCTGATTTACTTCTAGTATGTTGTCTTGAGCAACCTTTTTTGAAAGCGTGTTTGAAGGCACATGGCTAGATCCTTGTGAAATATTTTTTCTGTGAAATCCATACTTTTAATGTCCAGTTCTTCTCTATAAGGATGAAACGGCTTCATTGTGTAACCTAAGTTGCCCATGCAAAAATGTCCTTCCCTTTCATTTTATAGATGATTGATTCTGTGAGTAGAAGTGGCACAATGCACTTCAGTGCCTCATTTTCCTAACTTTTTTTTTTTTTTACTTCTACTGGCAAATATTTGTTGGTTGTGGAAGCAGTTCTAAGTGTGCATGACTAGAGCAGTAAGGAAGCTGCTATTAAAAGTGAAGGGCTGGAAGTGGTCTTGAGTGCGTTCTAGACTCCCCGAGCTGGGAAGCAAGGACTGAGTGCGCCATTCTAACGGTTGGGGATTCTCTTGGTGGTGGTGGTTTTGGTTTATTTTGCTTTGGAAGTTGGGTTTTTTTTCTTCCTTTCTCAAAATCCTCAATTGCAATATATTCTATAATTTGAGATATTTTGCAGTACTTTCTCTTAAATGCCTTGAAACTCTTTTCTTCTTCGTTCCAAATCAAGCTGATGTCTGTCTGTTCTGTGCTTAGTAGGGTAAAGATTTATATCCTGTGTGGGAGACAGACACCTAGGTATTAAGAACCATTCAGAAGTGTAATAAGGGATATATATTCATAAATAGGATGTAGAAGCAACGATTTAAAGACTGTTTTTTCCATGTGATATAATTTAAACTTCGTGTCTAGAACACCCTGCGCAGGTAGGCTTCTCTTTTCCTCTGACCTGCTGAATGTTTGTTTCCTTCCTCTTTTTTCTCCTTGTCGAGGAAATAATCGTGTGTTTTCAATCCACTGTGTTTTACCTTGAAGGATGTATTACTCCCTCCCATTTTCTCTTTTATGCCACCACCACATTGTTCATTTATCCAGAACTGGTCCAAGAAGTCAGTTTAAGAGCTTTTTAGAATTTTACAGGCCTCTAAGTTTATTCTGTGGGTTAACTGTGTTAGGTCTGTAAGCACAGACTTCTTGAAGCTGCAAGTAATCAAACAAAACAAAAGAAGTAAAATACTGTATTCCATGAGGCAGCAAGTACTCTGTGTGGAGCATTTTTCCATCCTGTCCTATGCACAAGGAATTGCAACTGTGATTGTTCTGCCTGCTTAAAAACATCTTTACAAACCACAAATAATTTCAGCTGGGTTGAGAAAAGTTTAGATTACAGACAACTTTTAAACTATATATAGACCATCAGTTCTTTCCAGCTTTGGAGCATATATAGGCAACATGCTCTGTTTCTTCTCCGAGCTTTGCTTGTATCATTTTCCTGTCTTTTTTTCTTGGTGTTTTGTAACTCTGTCTTTAAATATAAACCTACTTCTGTCTCTCTGCCACAATAGCTGTGTGTGCTCTCGCAGCAAAGCAACTTACCTCTGCAATAAAAGAGTGGCCTACTTTGTAATCTTCTATTTGTTTAAGAGCTTGTTTGAAATTCAGGGATGTTGTCAGACATAGTATTGAAGCCCATTATCTAAACTGTTCTGTACAATCCTGGAAAAATTTAGCCTGGATAAAGGTGCAACACAGAGTTTCAGGAAGATATGCCTTTCAGCAGTTGGAGGCAGATGGTCTGTACTATAAAGCTAAGCGTGCACAAGAGGGCTTCTCATGTAAGAGTTAGATTTCCAAGTCTTAGGAGTAGTTGGTGGAATTGAATTACATATGTATTTGTTCGAGTTTCTGTTTTGCCTTATGGAAGATTTTTCCAGAGGCAGTGTTTAAATACATGCTGTGAAACGGTTCAGCCTTTTTTTCTTACCAGACCTTTCCTCTCTTGTTCCTACTCCTTTTATCTACTATTCTCTCTTCTATCTGTTAATATTATCTGCACTATTAACTGTTTTTATCTACTGTGTAGCTCATATTTCATTTTGACTGAAACTTAATGTGAAGTACTACATCAGCTTCAGCTACTCCCGTTAGGTTTTGTTGCCTTGTTGTCTCAGTTATCTTGTGGGAACCTTAGCACAGACAGACCAGGGAAAGACAAGAAAGTGCTGTGGGGAAAGCGTCCAAAGTAGCCTTGATTTAAGTATTTGGAAGGGTTTTACTATATGCTGTCCTGCCCAAAGAATGTTTTTCATGTATTTGTCCTTTGGAATACACTAATGAGATATAATTCAAACAATATTTTGAATTGAATCGGTGTAGAAACTTATGACTGTGAAAGCTGTCAGACTGGTTCTGAATAACATGAGCTTCTGGTTTACAGCCTTTTCAAAAATGTGTGATGATTTAAGTCTGTGACTCTAAACCATTTCTAGTTAGCATTTTGGAAGGAGTGGAGTCTTCAACACTTTAGAACTTACAACCTTTATTTCAGAAGGATGAGGTGCTTCAACTAGATTTTAAAAATAGTCAGAAAAATTACAGATTTGGTATGCTCTTTTTAAAAATTCTTGCATTTGATGTATTTAACAGCATAAAGAAAACAAATCACCTCCCTCCATTGTATTTGTGCCTATTCATAAACTGGATAGTTAAGTGTGTTTGCAATTTGCTTGAGTAAATCAAAACATTTTTCCCAATACATACAAAAGGAGTGTCATTTATTCAGTATATTTGCAGTAAAATGTGCAGTTTTATTCTTATAACTTAGACTTTTTCCAGAGAAGGAATTGTAAATTTTCTTTCTTCTCACTGAAATGGAATATGTGATCATGTAAATATTAAATAATTCGAACTTTTGAGTACCACAGCATATAGAAAATAGCAGGCTGAAGTATGACAAAGAAAAATAATGTAGGAAAATAATTTAATGGCAGTTCTTTCTACTAAATATGTGATGGTTGGTGCATTTGCTGATTATATCCGTAAGTGTATGCTTATGTGTATAACTGAAAGAATAACATCATTTGTTTTACATAGATAAGGGATCGTTATGTTTTGGACTGTGGATTGGTGCTGAGTCATGGTGGAAAGGACCTTCATGCAAATGTTAGAACAACTGTTTGCTAATCAGTGACTTGTAACCCATTTAAGACAGCTTTACAGCTTTGCTGGACTAAATCCTTGATGCTACTCATGTTATCTGGGTCACACATTGTACTCTTTAACTTTTAAAGCAGACCCTGGGAAAGCTGTTTCATGACTGGATATTGGGTTCAGCCAGGTTCCTGTAGTCTCCTGCTGCTCCTTGTCCCTTTATTTATTTTGGGAAAAAAAAAGTTTCTGTGTCATTGTAATTTTAATGGTAACTTAAAAAGTATTTGTTTCAAATAATTTTTTCTTCCTGCCAACACAAAATCAGTTTTAAAACAAAACTTTCAAAAATGAGCCATTTTAACTTTTATTAATTATTTTCTGCTGTATTTAGCTTTGTGCTTTTACTAATGGGGTAATTTGTACTAAACGAGTTTGGGGGTTAGTTTTTAACTTCTGAGGGTAGAAATTGGAAAGATTTCTTTGCCTGGTAAAATCTTGATTCCTTAGACTATTAAATCACAGTTAATATTGCTGGTGGTTTTTGAAGTGACAGATACCTTTTCTAACTCCTGTGCTGGCTTCCTGCCTTACATGGTTTCATACAAAACTGAAATAGTAATTCTCAATTTGCTAAGCATCACAACTTGTCACTTTTCATTATCTATCATTTCATACACTAAAACATATGGGAAGGTGGTTGAATTATTTAATAGCTCCTGTGTTTCATTCAGTGGTTGCCTCTAAAGAGTTAAGTTTTAAACCCATAGTCAGCTTGTGCATTTCCACCCTTCACCACACAGCCCAGTTGTCAATTGATGAGTTATTTAGTGACTTAACTGTTTAGTACGTGTATGGTTTTTCTTGTGGTGTGAGGCACCCCTGGTCATGCATGTCTGAGTTAACAGTGGTCTTGTTTAGAACAAAAAAAAAAATGGACTTAGATATAATACGGACAGATAAAGAAATGCCACTAATATAGGTGTAAATTTGCAAAATTACTTTTAAGCAATTTATACCAGTTTTCTTTTGGGGTTGCAGTCCAGTTTTGTGGGTTTTATACTATAGCTTTTTGTTGTTGTGGTAACTTTTTAAAAAAAATTTCTTTGGATGAGGTATTTTAATTACTCAAAACATTTGTGGGAATTTGTGAAGGTTGGTGGTTCTTTTTTTTTTCCCTCTTGTTTTTGCTTAGAACTTGCTTATGCCTTCTCTATTAGGTAGTCTTAACAACATTTGTATCTGTAGTGAAGCAAGCTTCTTCATTAGTGTAATTTTTATGAGCCCATTAGCCATTCCATGCCAGCAGCAGTACTCCAGATGATCGTGTTTGCATGAAAGTCTGAAGACAGAGTGAAGTTGTCGCTTCCTGGATAGCAAAGCCGAGTTCAGCTGGAGGTGCTCCCACGTCTGGACTGTATTCTGTGTGTGCACGTATCCAATCTTGTCTACTCTGTGCTTCTTCTCACTGATGTACATATGATGAGTCTTGCTCTTATTTACTGTTGTACTTTGTGCAACTTTAGGACATGTAGGGTATTGTTCCGTAACAAATCAGGGAAGTGGAGAGGACATCTGGAAGTTGGGCTGCAGGAGTTGTGGAATGGAGGTTTTCAGTGAGGCATGAACCTTGGTAAGGAGAGATGGTGGAGAATGGGAAAAACTTGATGGAATTTTTGAGGGATTGGCTCCTCCGTGGATGCTGGTCCGAGGTTGGAGCAGCTCTGATGAATCAGGTAGTTAATGGCAGCTGTACCTCCATCTCCTGCTCCTCTGAAAAAGGTGCGTAAGGGGAAAGGGGTGGCAGTGGGAAGCAGGGAAAGAGGGGAGAGAGGGGTGGCCATGTGCATGGGTAGAAGTGAACAAAACCTAAACAGATATGATGTGTTTTCCTGATATTGAACATCACAGGAAGAGTCCTGTCCGCGGGGCTGCCTTCAGTAAATAATCCAATGGATTATGGAATGGAGTTGGTAGAAATTGAAGTTGCTAGAAGGAGTTATTAACTCACTTCCTTCTGGTTGCTCAGGAGGCAAGATAAAAGAAGGGAAGACTTAGGTGATGCCTTGGTAATGTAGCTATTTGTTTTGCTAGTAACTTCTCACATTTTACAACATGATTGATAAAACCTCATATTGTACAAACTCTTCCATAAGAAATTTTGTATTTGGAACGTGCACTCTGCTGGAGAACTCAAGTTTGAGGTCTCATCATTCTTAGTGTGAAACCATCAGCAGCTGAAAAATATTGAATAAATTGATGTTGCTTTTGCAGTTTTGATCTGCTGAGATCTCTTACTCCAGCATCAAGATTTGTGGTTTAAACTATTTTAATGTGTTTGTAAACCAGGTATGTGCCAATCCAGCTACTAATGGCTAGCTGTCTAGAAATTAATTTCTTCCCACCCCAGTAAACCTAAAGCTAGCACTGAAAAATGTCATTCTGTGTGGAATTTATAACTTTTAATTATTATTACTATTAGATAGTTGATGGTGTCTTAATGTTATGAGTATGCATATGAAATGGAAAGCCAGGTGAAAAAAACCTGTTTCTGTAAATCTACGTTGTCTTTATTGTTTCGGGTTTTTTAAACTAGTGTTAGTGCCCTGCCCTAAAGAAATAAATACCTCTATACCTGTCCAGCCCTACTCCCCTCCACCAAAATCTGAATGCTGAATTGCAGTAAATGACCGAGACTTATGCTGTATTAAGAGTTTCTCATTAATGGCCTTCTTAATATAAGCCATATTTAGAATGTTTATGGCTGTGGCTGGACTCAAAGGAAATTCCCATGAAAGTTATTTTCATGCAGCCTAACTGAAGTTCTGGACTGTACCTATTAAGATACTAGCAAATGTAGGATTTAACTTAGGTGAAATAAATAGAAATTTTCACTAATATAAGTCTGAAAACAAATATAACTTTTGTTAGCTTTAACCAAAAATTAGGTTTTAAGATAAAGGGTTATAGCTTTCACACTGCTGTGGCTCTTCATTGGCTCATGCTGGGAAATGTTTCTCCGCAAATGACGTATGAAAAAACAAAACCTGAAACCTGATGAAATCCATACTTTAACTTCAGTGTGGTTCCTAGAATTGCACCTCTTCCTTGAAGTCTTACAACCTGTGTGCTTTCAACATATTTAATTTCAAATCTTAAAAAGGAAAATAGGTTTACCAGTTATAGAGCTCCTACATAGTGTTTTATAAAAATATATCCATCTATATCTATGTCTGTCTATCTGTCTATCTATGGTTTTAGTCCTGCAAGGAAGTGCCATAACCCATGTAATTCTTAACACTTCATACCTGTTCATTACTGTAGCAAAACTGGCTCTGAATTACAGTGAGCATTAACCACAAAGAGTAAATGGCCATTGCTCTAGAGTGTTCATTGATGTTCAGCTGCTTACTTGAGCTGTGGAGTCTTACCTTCTACTCCTCTCTTATTAATTCTTAAGTTAGTTGTCTTGTTTCTTTCTTTTGGGATGAATAATTTCTTCCTACGTGCAAATGAATTTTTATCTGATTTTCTTCTTGAACTTCTATCCCGAGAAAATTGCCACAGGTAAGCTTAGTTAGTTCTGCAAAATCATTAAGACTAATCTAAACTGGTGTTGCTTACAGCTCTGTGAGGTGCATACTTGATTAGTACCTTATTCCTCATCCTGATCAATGTGCGTGGGCCACCTGTTGCTGCTAAACCCCTTGGTTTTGCCATTTAACGTAGTATAGGACTTTCCCCATTTAAACTCAAAACTATTAATGCAGAATATTCTGTTGCTCGAATTTCGTTGCTTTGGGACATACTTGCTGGAGGAAAGTAGAGAAAAATAGCATGGAGGAAATGCAACTTTATGAACATGACTGATATAAAGAATTATGAATTTGAATTTTACTGAAATATATTCAAACTTTCCTGGAAAGCAATTGGAAATGTCAAACTACCTTGAATAAGAATCATATTGTCCTATTGGAAACAGTGATTTTACCATGTGTGTGGTAACTTACCTGATTTTAAAACAAGAGCAGCAAGAATAACAGAGGCCATTATTGAATTTCTGCGTTCCACTACTAATGCCAGCAATGGAGTTCTATTGTAGACAAAACTGTCATGGCCAACTTGTTTGTTGTTGTAGCTAGGCAAATTACTAGAAATATTTCAGGGTTTTGGCGCCCGATTACTGTGATCAACCTCAGAAAACTGCAATATCATTATGGTACACCTGGTAATACTTCCTGATAGTAGGTTCCTGATAATAAGGCTTTTTGGTGTGTATTTTCAGAATATTTACTAGGCTAAAGAGTACGTGATGTGAGCAGGGTAACTGGCAAACAAGAATACACATCAAGTTTGCAATAAAAAAAGCTTTTTTCAGAGGAGTATCTTCTGCAGCCGGAATAGAATATATAAGTATTTCATATGCTCTGACTCTTTTTCCTCTCTCTCTCTATTTGTTTGTTTGTTTGTTTTGTTTTTAATTTATTGGCCATTTTATGGCCTTTTAAAGGCTTTGATTGTTTTATGTTCTTTTTGTGAGTGTGTGAACTGTTGTAGTTAGTACAGCATTTCAGGTTTTTACTTCATTTTGTCCGGAGCAAGATGAATTGCTCAGAGACTGAAAGGAACAAGATGTTTTCTCTGTTTCCACTTTTATTTTTTTTCTCCCTCTCCCTGCCTCAGGTGAAATTGTATTATGGCTTGAAATTTGCAAAACTGACTTCCCCCCTTTCCCTGTCCTTAGGAAATACTTACTTTGCTGCCAGCCTGAAGCTGATAAATGGGGTTTGAGAGGTTTTTCTCTTTGTTACTATACTGAACATACTTTTCAATTTCTGTTTTGCTGGAAGTCAGTGGGCAAGAGCTAACTCATATATTCAAAATTGTCCATACTACAGACTCCCTGACATAGCTATCTCAATCAGGAAGAACAGCATCCCTTACAGTATCTGACTGTGTTAATGTAGGATTTTTGGATATAACTTGATCTTGCGTGACTATTAGGGTTTGTTTCTAGAGCTGTCTTCTGGAGTGTTGGTGGTATAGGGTGTGCTGGTCTAACTGTTGTAAAATGGTCCTGATACTGATGTAACTTTCAGGAGTGATTAAAGTCAAGAACCAAAGGAGATTTTAAGAGTAACCGAATATTGATGTGGGTATTGTTATGGACAGTTATTCTAAAACACATAATTTTGGGTCTAACAGAAAACTTCACACTTTAGGGTCTGAGCCAGTCTATTAAAAATGTGGGTTATTGTCATTGTTTCACACACACACACACACACAAACACACACTCACTTTGGTGAGAAGGCATGAACTGTTTATTAAAAGATCTGACTCCATATATAGTATATCTACAAGGGCCAGGGATTGGGGGAGAAGGTTGACACCTCTCCCCATCCCGTTGGTCAAGACAATTGTCCATCAGCTGTCCATATCTCTAATACAAAGAATATAAACTACCAAGATTTAAGGAAAACATTGCTTCTATTTATAACACTCGTGCGTGAGAAACAACCTAAGAACTATTAAACTGTGAGAGACAAAGAAGGCTGAAAAAATCAGGGCGACAGGTTATGGTTTGCTTTTGTAACCTGCAGGTTACACGAGCGTAAGGTAGGTTATCCCACTCTTGCCTGTTACACAGTAAAGAACCATATGTTCTGTGAGGAGCTTGGACTGCCGACTGTTTGCAGGAGTGTGTCCATGTATATTGTTTAAAAATGTGATTTAATGTATCCAAGGAGCTCTGTCCAATCTGACATAAGTGCAACTTTGTGTTCTGTCTTGTTGCTGCTGATTATAAATCACTGTATCACTGAGTGATCTGTTACCAGCTGTGGAACTCTATAGCAAGAACAGATTCATCCAGGCAATTCTTGTTTGTTGCTCTAGTGAAAGTTGTTGGTGCTACTAATGGACGCTGAAGATTCCTTTTTATTTTTCTTTCCTGATTTTTTTTTTTCAAGTTATGCAGATTCTGGATAAAAGCATAGCTATAACTTTTTCCTGACTTGTCCTTTGTGGTAGTGTGTTTTTTATTTCTGTTAACTTGGTGATTTAGAACGTAATGTCTGAAGTAGCTCCATATATATGAAAATAGATCCTCATGCTTGAATTACAGACTTTGTTTGCTGAGTTGTAATGGATTAAAGTTCGAAACCGGGTGGAAACACCAAAAATGTAATGGTTTCACATTCACCGAATTTGTTTTGTGAAATGTAGTGTGGTGATCTATCTTTTTACTATGGAATAGGATTAGAAGAAAGGCAAAACAGGCTCAACTTAAAAATAGAAACTGTTAGATTTATTAACATACACTAAAGGGCAAACAAAAAAAACAACCATGAAACCTTTTTAAAGACACCCCCCTCCTCCTTAGCAGCAATCTACTTTTCTATGAAACAATGTAAAGGGACGGAACATCAGAACTCTTAAGTCAGTACCACTTCTAAAATAGTCTTTCATTCAGTCTTAGAGAGAGACAAGTCCCTCCTGATTTTTGTTCTGGTAACTTTCCACAAGAGACACAGCCTGTTTGTGTCTTCCAGCTCCCACAAAAGCAACCCGCTCGAGAATCTGCAATTGTGAGTTTCCTGANGGGGCTGGGCCATCTCCCTCGGCCCCTCGGCGGCGTTTGCGATGCTGGCTCTCACTCTCCCCCACTGGCCACCGCCGCGCAGACAGCCGCCCACACGGGGGTGTGGAGCCGGGGGTGAGGCCTGCGCCTCGCCTCCCCC
>WBMY01012081.1:354627-395904 GCA_013397315.1 Donacobius atricapilla
AGCTCCCACGGGTCCACCCCCATCCGGGCTGCCCCGTCCCGGCCCTGGTACGGCTGGCGGGGCCTGAGCCGGGCCCCGCTGCTTCCCCCTGACGTTACCTCATGGTAGCCACAGCAAGGAAGAGAAAGCATGTTCCCAGGATTCCTGTATTTAAGCCATGTGTCCCAGGGGTGTACACCTTTACCTGATTGGCCAACCTGGCTGTCAATTCCAAAGCAGATCACCAATCGGTTTTTTTTACCATTCATGCCAAACCAATACATGAGTCGTCTTTCATTTTCTTCTAATTCCAGGGTATTAAGTTCACCGATAATTTCACAGATTTCTGTAGTCCCGTTTCATGATTAAATTTTTAAATTAAAAACTATTGGTATATGTAAGCATGAGTGATGTTTTGTTTGTTTATTTAAGTGCAATATATTTAGTTCAACTGTTCATGAGAATTTGGTAGAAGTTGTTTGGCAGTTCCTGTGACAGTTTTTAGGCAGGGATGTCAGGAGGCTATTTGTCAGTAAAATCCACAGTGATGTGATCTTTGCAGATAAAGTGAAGAGACAGTGGGTGAGGAGTGTTGCTTTTGCTTTTGTTTTCTTAATCTGGATGAACCCATCTCTGTTTTCACATGCAGAGCCTGAGTCCATCATTGCAAAGAGCTGTGTTGAATGCTGTGTTGTACTGAGCTGTAAAATACAGCCTACTGAGAGGAATTTACCATGCCTATAGCTCTGCCAGTGTTAAAATCGACAGCTTTAATCCCCTTCCCTTGAAAGTACGAGGTTTTAGCTGAGGAGGGCCTGTTACAGAAAGTAAAACCAACCTGTCTGTGCCTGTCTGAGGCTGCTTAGTGGTCCCATCAGCCAGTGGTGTTGGGGAGAATGCCTGAGATCTGGTAGTCAGCTGAATAATGATGCTGTTTCTATAATTTCATACTGCTAATGAGCTGCACATGAGAACAGAAAAGTGGTGTTGTTTCATTGTCCAAATTCTGTAAATGGAATAATGCTTCTTACTCAAATTCAGTCGGGAATATTTCAAAGTTTTTAGCAAATATTTGATGAATTGCATTGTCTGGATTAGAGATAAAACTGCAAGTTATATATGCATTATTAACATGCAGTTTAGAGTGTGCCTTCTGAAATATGTGAAATAATGAGAAGAATTGTTTTACTTTCTATTTATACTAGGATCAGACTTAATTTCCAGAAAATCCAGATCATCCTTGACTGGACTTCTAGAAGTTGTTCTTGTTTTTTTACTGGGAAGATGGCACAATCCTGTACATGTGTTCTGTTCTTCAAGCTAGGTAAATTTCTTTTCTGTGAAGGTTATAGCATGATTAAAGCAAGCATGTTGAGTGCACTCCTGCACAAGGGCAGGAGTGGATGCTCAAGATAGTATATAATTCCAGTTAATTTTGCTGGAAGTTTCTAAGTTTGTAATTATAAATTATAGTTAGTTTTTTTTTTTTTATTAGGTTGTTTGTTTCATATTCACTGTGTTAATATTTAAGGTACTCTGTGTGACTTGTCAGAAATGTAGCAATAATAGTTTTCTGTTAAAACATTCAGTAATTACTTCAATTAAAATTTGAAATATTGATGATAAAACATGAATCATATATGCCATAGAGGCAGCTTAATGGGGTTTTGGGGGTAGGTTTTTGTTGTTATTGAGAGGGTTTTGTGTGCGTGTGTGTTGGGTTTTTTGTTGGGGTTATTGTGGATTTTTTTTTTTTTTAACACAAGGGAGTTTTATTGTTTAACTTCAGAACAATGTTTTGCTACTTAGTTCTAGCAGTGATAAAAATTGTAGTGTGGGGAGCCTGGCATTTGCTCTCAGATGTTTTTGTCTCTTTTCGGAGCAGATCTAAATTATTTTCTGGTGATGTTCTGGAGGTTTTCCAAGTCCTTCACTGTTCCCCTTGGGCAGTTATGAGAACTAGTGAACACAGATAATACGATGGAAAAAAATGTGATGAATACAGGTCAGTTCATCATAAGGGGTTGTTATTTTTTAGTAAGTGTCATCTCCTACAGGTTAATGTGTTGGATACTATTTTATGATACAGCTGAGTCAGTGCAGTGGCTTTTTGTCACAGAAAGGTCCTTTATCCTCACACCCATGGCTTTGCAAAGGAAGGCACTAAGAGACACAGCAGTCAGCTCTGGCATTTGTTGGTTTTTTTCTGAGTCAATTCAGTTGATTAACTGGTTGGATTTGATCTTTGCCTGAAGGAAAAACAGCTTTTTTGCTAAATTAGTGTGACAATTTGTCTAACAGAAGAGCCTGGTTAGTGCAAGAGCAACAGAATTCTGGGAGAAGGCATGGAACATCAGAACAATGAGCAGTTGGGTCAGCAGTGCTGAAAGGTGATAGCACATAATCAGAAATGAGCTTAAATCCTGTTCGGTACCATCTTTTATGTTCTTTTTAAAGAGCTAAACTGTGACTCAGGAGTTCTGCAGTCAGAGCAGGGATTCTGAGAAATGGTGGATTTGAGCTACCGGGGAGGCCTGAAGTAATGTGTGAATGCTGAAGTACATGGGGTTTGTGGATAGAGGTTGTTGGGGTTATTTTTAATTGAGACTGCACATACCAATCAGAATCTATTCAGTCATGTGATGCAAAGTAGAAGTTTGTCATTCTGGTTTGGCAGACTCAGCTCCAGAACGTGTATGAATGTGGAGTAAAAACTTTGGTTGAAGTGTGACTGTCAGTTCTCTGCTCTAGTTGGAATTACATATGTAAATGTACAGACTTAATGTTTATCATGAATCAGGATGGGACCAGAGGAATGGGAAAATGCATTTCAATGAAGATTTTTAAAAGGCTCTATGTCAAATAATTTAGGTGTGATCTGCTTCTTGATGTACTCTGCTGTTGCTTTCAGTACGTGTGCTGGCTGGGCTGGTTTGTTAAGCTGCGAGAAGACTGGCCAAAATGTGTAACTCCCTGCTCAGTTAGCAAGCTGAAGTAGCTCAGTATGGGCTCAGATGAGTGGCAATACCAAGGCAGGATGGAAGGTGAGGTCACACATGAATGACTTAATTTCCTTCCCCTGTCCTGATACTATACCCCAAATGCTTTTCCCTGGGAATTTGAACAAATTGCAGACAATAGTTTCTGCAGTTTTTAGAAGCCTCTCCCTCCTCTGTGTTACTAAAATACGCTTTAAACACTGGTTAAGAGAAGGTATGGTTCTAGAAGATAAGCTGTTTGAAGAGCTGCTAATAGGTATGTGTATCTGGACTGGTACATACATCTAATCATTTATCTGACTAAATAAAAATATAGTATATTAAAACTCTTTGTTTCTTGCATAGAGTCTGCTTGGAGTACAGACTAGGGTTATGTAAAACCTGAAATCACAGTGATACACAAACCTGAATAACTTACATTCAAAACCGTTTTCTTTGACCTTCATCTTTTTCAAACTTGCTAATAACATCATGTGTACCCAGTCTTCATTTTTAGTTTTATGGAGCACCTGGATTCTTACAGTACAGGAAGGGATCTCTAGTGAAAATAATGGATAATACTATAGTTATAAGGAGCTATAAGAAAAAAATAAGTAATTATAAGCAGCTATAACTATATAACTATAACCAGCATGTGGAATTTTTATTGTATTATAGTATTGTTACTACATCAGTGTCCACATTTTGAATAGAAAAGCATTCTATGATTGCATATACAAATGTTAATTACCTTTCTTCCCTCAGTGCTGAAGTACCATTGGAGCTTTGATGCTGTAAAGCAATTGAGCATCCATTTGTTCAATATCTATCAATAGCTGCCTTTTTTGTGAATAATAATGAAAATCCTGTAATTATAGTTTGGTTAGTGACTGTTAGTTGGCGCTCTCTAAAGGCAGTTAATCTTTGTATTCTGTTGTGAATATGTCTTTATTCTCTCTTTAACAATTTAATCAGTGCTTCTGTGTTTATTTTTTTTATCCTCTGCCAAGTGACAATATTAATCACTAGATTAAAAAAGACTTGATTTTCAATTTGTTTTCAGATACTCATCTTTTGTTGGGTTTTTTTAAAAGCAAGTGAAATCAAGTGAAAATACTTCAGTCTTACAGTTGACATTTATTAGGATAATCTGTGTTAAATGTACATTCTTCAATTATGTTTTGGAGTAAATTTGCCGTATTGATTTTATGTGGATTCTGGTTGATTAGAACTTGACAGTCAATTGATTTTGAAATGTACTGGGTCTAAACAGTATTGTGCTTGAGGAAGAGAATCTGAACTAAGCCATCTTAGACTAGAGAGAGCTCTCCTATTTTCTATTTTATGGCTGGTATTGGTATTACTTGGTGGTAATTAACTTCCAGTGAAGCAGTTAGTTGCTTCAAAGCAATTAGAATGCTAAATAAATTTGTGCAGGCAATACTTGTTTGACTTGGAAAATACATTTAGTAGTTGTCAGTATGTAACATATAAAAGCAATGAAGTTTACCTTTTCCTTAATGTGAGCAATATTAGTTACATTATTTCATTTTCTCTAGTTAAAGTACCTCGTAATTTTCGCTTGTTGGAAGAACTTGAAGAAGGGCAGAAGGGAGTAGGTGATGGTACAGTAAGCTGGGGCCTTGAAGATGATGAAGATATGACACTCACCAGATGGACAGGAATGATTATTGGGCCACCAAGAGTAAGTGTGATGAAATAAAACATTTTTGTTAAGTTTTTAGGCAATACAAAATGCAAAAACATGTTACTGTTCTACAGTGTAAAGGAATTAGTTAAAATTCAAGGTATGAAATTGTAGAAATAGTGTGTAATTCCTCACTTTCTGGCATGTAAGTGTTTCAGGCTAGCCTCCCCTGTTTCTGCAGCTGTCTGTAAAAGCCAGTTGTGATTTGAGACCTATTTTACTGAGTTATGAGTATATTCATTCTGTATTTCCACTGCTACTGAACATAAGTGTCCACTGGTAGTCCAATAAACAGGTAATTGTCTTTTCCCATTATGTCATATGTGCCAGGTAATTTCAATTTTGTAGTAAGGACAATATATTTTTAAGTTCCATAGGTTTTATCAAATAGTCTTTCAGTGTAACAGTGTTAGAATTTCAGTTGAATCATACCTAAAGACTAGCAGCTTTTAATTACCTTTAATTTTTCTGAGCTTTGAAGTTCTGTACAATGTCATTGAGACTGATACTACTTGCAGGAGAAGTAATCACCTCCTGTGTGTATCAGCCACATCAGATAGGAGTAGAGACATCTTTACTTGACTTACTGCCCACTGTCTCATAAGTTACAACATGATGCAAAAGATCAGTGTGTAACTGAGACCTTCAAATGAGTACATCTAAGTAGCCCTAAGTTAGCACACATCTTTCACTGCTAGAATGAGAACTATCTTGGATGGGTCTTGATGCTGCAAGGCTTATGGAATGAACTGTCCAAGACAGAGATCAGAACTCTGCCTCAGTGAAAAGAATGTCTTCCAAAGTAGCAGAGTCCCAGAGATAGATTCAGTGTAATTCAAGTTTCTTTTGGAAATCCGTTACCACTTGGAGTGCTTAGAACACCTGAATGACTTTGCTGAGCTCCTAGGATTTGGGTGCAGAGCTCCTAGGATTTGGGAGAGGGCAGATTTATGATGTAATCATAATGATTATATGCTTTGGATATCAGCTTCTGTGGAATCAGTGTCTGAGTACATTTTGAAGAAAGTTTGTAGTCTAATGTGTTGGGATAAAAACTTAAAAATTTGACCTAGCTGTCATAGGGTGTCCGTGGTCCTCCAAAAACCCTCCAGAACTGCCTGTGACTGCTTTCTTGTTCAAGCAAAGGTAGACTACTATGCATCTTTGAAAAGAGATTATGATGTGTATAATACTATATTTATAATACTGTTATGTAAGGTCCCATGTCTTTTAAAAAAATAATTAAAGTATTCAACCCAGCTTGGGATACACTTTTAGTCCCGGTCAGTTTGTAGTTTTGTGATTTTATTTTCTTTATGATAAAGAGTGCATGCAAATAATATATCCTGTGCCATTTCAGGGACATGCAGCCTTGCAGGTAGAATGACTTGCAATGTGTAGTGACTGTAGAAAGTGGAAGCCACCAGCTCCCAAACCAGTGACAGCACCTTGAGAAGAACTGCATATGCAGTTTCAGGGTCTGTAGATGATGACTCTCTTTTGGAATTGGCTGAGTTGAGTAGATGGTGCAGTTAGGCAAAACATGGAGAAAGTTGCTAATATTGTCCATGAAGTTCTTCTCATATGTGCCTTCTCTACGGCTGTGCAAAAAAATTGCTTATCATTTTTTTCTTGCTTAATTTGAAAGGTGGCCCAACAGCAAGAGAGGAGGGTAAGAATTGTTTTGGATTAACAGAAACATTTTTCTGTCTTCCAGAAAGTGGAATTTTAGGTTTTTTGGGAAGCTGGCCAGGGATACCTGCCTTGCAGTAAAACGATGACTTGATAAATTGAGCAAAATTGAGAGGCCACCTGGATCGGAATAAGGGAATGAGAATGACTGCTGTTCTTGGCTTTTTCCAGAGCTGTGAGCAGAGTTATATACATTTTGGCCTATTTTCACTATAATTGACAGCATCCCCCTCTCTGGGGAAGTAAATTGTTTTGCCTGAATGAATAATGAGAATTTTAGGTACTGTGTTTTCTTGTTGTGATACCAGCTATGTTACCTGTAGCAGGACAAGATGACTTTTTTCTGGCCTTTAGCTTTTAATCACAGAATCAGGATGTTAAGGGTTGGAAGGGACCTTAAAGATCATGTTCCAACACCCCCTGCCGTGGGCAGGGACACCTCCCACTAGACCAGGCTGCTCAAGACCTCATCTAATCTGGCCTTGAACACTGCCAGGGTTGAAGCGTCCACAACCTCCTTGGGCAACCTTGTCCAGTGCCTAATTTCCACTCACAGTAATGGGAAAGAATAATAGAGAACCTTTTGTTTTGCATTGTTTCGTTCTGCCCCACTTGCTGTTCAGTCTCTGTGCCTGCTCGAAAATTATGGTGCACAGTTAGGGTTCTTCAGTAGTCCTGTTTTCACTCTGCGTTTTAATTAACCACAGACTAGATTGTTGTTTGATAACTTGGCTATGTGGTTGATACTTCTGCTTGGAGAGTGACAGCTGACTGATGCAGAACAGGTTAAAGATGCCTTTTCTGGAAAGTTGAGAGGCATGTTACTGTTTTTTTGTTCCTGTTGGAGCTATCTGTTATGCCAATGCAAAGGCAGGTGTAGAAATGGAATTCCTCTTCCTTTTGGAGCACAGAGGCATGTGCATCAGTGACCAGCAAAGCACTGATCCTTGGCATGACCTACTTGACAAGATTAAAAAAAAAAATAGAACCATATCTAATTCTAATGTGGCTTTCTCAAAGTATACTTGCACTTAGAATTATCTGTTCCATGGTCACTCTGGAATGACATCTGCAAACTAGCAGTCACTTTACTGTCCAGGCTCATAAATCCTCCAATAAACCAAGTAATTCTCAGCTGCAGAAATTTCAGCTATTTTCTGTAGTGTTAATAACTTCCAGAGCATGTTCCTTTTGCAGGTTATATTTTTATTTTGTTTCGGTTGTATCTTAACTGTTGAGTTATTAGCATCTCTGTCTTTCTCCATTTCCATTTTTTTTACTGTGTTAGGTATTTCATTATAGAGGAAGGTGGTAATTTTCCTGAAGCTAATTGATTTCTCTTAGTCCTGTACTGTGCCACTGTTGTTTTAAGGATGCAGGTGGATAGAAAAGATGACAACAAATGTGAATTAAAACCGGAATTGTATTAAAACTTCTGTATGGTGTAGTCAATAAGCAGTGTAATTTACGTATAATCATGAAATAGTTAGAACAATGAAAATCAGTCAGTAATCCAAGACCTTCAGTTGGTACTCACATTAACAATTTTTTATTTATTTCGTATTTCTTAATTGTTATTCCTTTTGCCTTTGTTTAAAAAAAAATATTAATATTTACCTTTCAGTAAAATGCATTAGTCTGTCTTTTTGCTTTCTAGACAAACTATGAAAACAGAATATACAGTCTGAAAGTAGAGTGTGGACCTAAATACCCAGAAGCACCTCCTACAGTTAGATTTGTAACTAAAATTAATATGAATGGAATAAATAATTCCAATGGAATGGTAAGTTGAAATGGTAAGATCAACCATGTTGTTAAAGTATAAAAAATATTTCTGTGAAAATCAGGTGAGGCATATGCATGTTCGACAGAGCTTTTGTATTTAATTTTTTTTTAATATAAACACAGATTTAAATTTAATTTTGGTGGCCTACTACTTCAAATCTTTGTGGCTTTTTGTGGCTTACCCACGAGATGAGCATTATTTATAATATTGACACAATTGTTCCTTTTAAATGAAGATGAAAGTTTTAGTTTTGAACAGGAAAACAATAAGTCTTTAAGCTGTGTGTAGGTATTTCCCTCATAATACTCTTATAAAAGGGGATTAGTTTCATACTGTAGCAGGAATATTACAAACTCTCTCTGATGTTTCCACTAATTAAAAATGGAGGTTATTCCTTATAAGACTCACTCTGGATGTATTAACTCAGCTATAATGAACTGGTGTATTTATACTCTTGTTTCCTTTACACTGGATTTATTCAAATCCAAGGTGATTCTGAACTTTGGTCTTAGGACTTTTTGTTCTAGCTGGTAATCACTTGCATTTTAAAGATCAATTTTGCTGTAAGTTGCTTTCCCTGATCCTGCAGTTAGGGTGGGATGAATTCACAGACATAAGCTGTGGCAGCAGCTCAAGCAAGTTTGTTACTCTGTTATTCATCAAGCGCTTAAGTGCTGTGAACAAGCGAGGTGCCCCCGTGCTCAAAGAGAGGAGGTGTGAGCTGGCTTGCATTTTCAGCGGTGTATGCATGTATCAGTAGGAAACACAATCACGATTATGTGTACCTTTGTCTTCAGTGAATGCAGAGTAATTGGGTTAAGGTGATACCTAAAGCTGTGTTAGCATCTTTGGATTTTAAATAATTAGTAAGATTTAAAAGAAAGATGGACTTGCATTTCTGTAATTAACAGTATTGAACTGTGAAGCTCAAGTGTCCCAATGACTGTAGCAGAGGAAGAGGTTCTCAAGGGGATCTTTTGAGCTGTTGCAGGTTGTAGAGTAGTGTTCTGGTTGGTCATCCAAAGCTAGTGCACTGATGCTTCAGAAATAATCTAAAATTACTCTGAAAATCCTTTTATGTAGCTAACAATCTTACTCTACCTGAAGATCCTGTTAAAATTGCTATCTGCAAATTGGCTCATGCCCTTAATCCCAGCTGAGGCTTGTTGTCTAAGGGTGTGTGTTTACTGAGAAGTTGTGAGAAGCAAAACTACTGCTTATAGTATGTGTGGAAGGTGATTTTCATACCTCTTCCTAGTACCACAGAAACATGTATTTATTGTCATTCAGTGAAGAAATATGCTCTCATGGCTTCATCTCTGCATACCTCAAGGTACAGGTGTTGGTTTTCAGAAGCAAGACCTTATACTAGTAGTGCCTGAAGGCTCATGTTTACTGAAGCCAGTAAGTTGGAGCATTTGTTTGGAAAAGTCTACAGTCAGTCAGCTTGCTGAGGAACAGGGTGACTACTGTGACAGGAAATCTACCTGGTTGTTTTAAAAGACTGTTCAAATTAACTCATTACTACAGGAAAAATTGATTTTAATAAGTTAATAACCTTACATCAAACCATCATTAGATAAACTTGTGTATCTTATGAAGGATTTGCTATGCAAATGCATAAGTTCTTTTTTAAATGGATTTAAATAGGAATAAATAGTATTTTTAATGAGACGAATTTTCATAAGAAATGAATTAAAAACACATTTATTATGTAATTTTTAATATCCCCATTGTCCCAGTGTCTTGTGTTTTGTCTTATTTTAACTTTGCAGTCATTAGAGAAACCGTGAAATAAACAGTGGGGGCATGTTCAGCATCCTGGAGCAGTTACCATTGCTGCTTCCTGATAGTTCCTTCATGTTTCTTCCAAGCTGTTCTCCTACTTTCTGGTCACCTTTCATTTAATAGATTGAAAGTGGTTGCTGCATTCTTCGAATTAATGGGCGGGTTTCATCTGCAAACTTCCTCTACTGTCTGCGCTTCTGCAGGCACCCTGGGTTTTGACATGTGGCCAGCTTTTGGTCCCATTGCTTATAGATGTCAGGAAGAAGTTGTGACTTGCCAAAAAGAGACCTGACACAAGCAGCAGCTAAAATTGTTCTATCTTAGCAGATTATACTCAAAACATTAGTAATGTTGTTAAGGTACGCTAAGTTAACATCTTGTGGAAAAGTAGACCCAAACTGGGAGTTTTAGAGGGTAATGATTTCTATTGAGTTAGAGTGTGAGTGGTGGAGGGGAAAGATGGCTAAGGGCAGTTACTAGGGATCTAAGGAAACTATTCTCATCGTGCCTTGTGGGCAGTGGTTCTCAGCTTTCTTGACTTAAAAATTCTTTTACACTTTGCATGAAAAGGGGACGTGCATAATGAATTTATCAGTACTGACAGGTACAACTTTATTGACTTTTTGTTTGATTATTCTGTGAGAGAGGAGTTTGTAAGTAACTTTCTGGCTGCAGCATATCTTCAGGAATCACTTTTTAGTAAATTTAGTGCAGGAAAGGAGAGAACTAGTTCAGGAATATATTATCTCAGAAGACTTAGAGTGCTGTGAGGCACCCTGTTAAATTGTATTTATTTTCTAATCTGCAAGTTAGTTTTTTGTGGGTGTTTTCTTTTTAATTTACCTATGGGGCTGCTGTATTTGCATACAGAATTAGATTACTATGGCCAGAAAAACTAGTCCAAGTACTTGTATAGAACTGGACAAAATGCTTTTAAGTGCTAATGGCATTGCTGTTGTAAAACTGTGGATTATCATTCCTAATGCTACAAGGTCTTTTCTCTTGGAGACTTATTATCCCATATTGGTAAAACATAGGTTGCATTCTAATGTCCTGTTTGTTTTCCCATTTTCTTTTGAGGTTGTCTGATTGTTGCATCTGTGATAGCTCTCCTCAGCAGCCTGTCTTGCAGGATTTGCAATCACTTCTGTTCATTTAGATACTATTTACAGCTGGAAATACTGGTTTGCTTTTAAATCACTTGGGACTCTCAGCTGTAAACCTGTAAGCTGTCCAGTTACTGCTTTCAGTATGTTTGCTGTAGACATTTGCTACTTGTTGAAGTTACTTTGAACATTATAAACACTGAATACTTTGCATCATTGTGTAAAATAATTCGTTTTATTTTCAACTGTTTAGATAGAAAATAATGCATTTTATATATTACTTCTCTTGCTATTGTTCAAGGTTCCACAGTGGTGTACCCTCTCAATAAAATAGTCTAAATAAAAGTCTTCAGATTGCAGTTCACAGTTTTATTAGCCTTTATGTGACCTTGAAATGTCTCCCTCTGTGTTCCAGGGTGTGCATTTGAATATTATTTAATGCTTTTGTGTGTTTTGAACATAGTTTGTGTCACTGTCTTAAATGTCTTTAAATGTTTTATCATTGTTCTTCATAAAGTGAATTTATTATGCACTAACTTGGAAATCAATTCTGCAAGACAGAAAACAGAGCCAAAATCTTTACTGCAAGATGTTATGAAAGAAGTTGGTGACTTGCAGAAGAGAGACTTGAGATAAACAAGCAAGAAAAATGTCATGTTGCAGTAGTCTTTAGTCAGAAAACATTCATAGCAATGTTAAAGCAGAGTTTGCAGTCTGTGAGTTTTTTTGTTGCAAATTCCCAGCAAAAAAAGAAAAGCAGGAGCTTACTCTTTAGTGATCAGCTCTCATATTCCAGTGTTTGTAGAACTGCATTGTTTGAACAGCAGTGGTGACTGGCTGCTGTGTGCTGTAATTGAGGCAAACGTCCAGACCTGAGGGAGCCGACAAAGGCAAAATTGAGGAGAAGCAAGGAGGAGGAAGATGGTGTGAAAGCAGAATTTCCAGACTGAAGATAGACTTCCATTTCTGTAGTCCCAGAGCAACTTCCTTTCCAGACATTTTGCCTCCTATCTACCATGTTAACCCAACTCCCCCTTTAAAAAAGTAGTAATAGTACAGGAATTACAGTGATGATTTCACCAGTGCTAACTTTCAAAACCTTTCTGTATTAGCTCATACACTCGTTTATTTTAAACTGGCATGATGTTGCTGCATAATAGAGCTTTTCGTTTGATACTGTTTTTATTTTTTTATCAAACATTTACAATAATTATTAAGTAATCTGACTGCCATTTGTACTGTAGTTTGATGATACACTGTTGTTGGCAGCTCCACTGACTTTAAGAGGTTCCCAGCTCTGAGCAGAACACTGTGTGAAAAGAAATGCTTTTAAGTGCTAAGCTGTAAACAAGGTCAAGGATCCTGCTCAGGGACTTCTTTCCAAGGTGGTATTTTAAACTGGGAAGGTTCTGTCAGCTGAGTTCAGGAAATATTTCCCTGTACTTGGTTTACCTGAGCTGACAGGCAGTAGCACCGTTAAAGGAACAAGAGAGGGAGCAGACGTTTCTGAGGATAGTATTGCTGCCCAAGCCAGAATGTTGTTAAACCTTGGCCTCAGTTTCCTCCTACGAATAGGTTTAGTCTCGTCTGGTTTTCTGAAAGTAGACAACCTCACTTCAAGTCATCTAGGAATAAAACATCTGTGTTAACATTCTTATTTCTGATTCCAGGTCTTTTTTTCTTTCAGCTTGCCCTAATTAAGATGGGATAAGAAACTTCTTGATGTTTTATGCTGCCTAAATCATAAAACAGTGGTTTCCAGCACTCTTGTAGCCCTGTGGGCTGCAACTCTACCAAAGGAATCCAGTAGCATGCAATAGCCCTGTTCCTTCCTGCCTCAGGGCCTGCTTTGCAGTTGCACAGCTATAGACCCCTCTGTGTTCTTAAGTTCCTCCATGCAGGGGCTGAGACTTAACCTGCTGCCAAAACAATTCCCAGGATGATTTTCAATTGTTGACTTTCCTATGGAAACCTCCCCGTTATAATATAATTGTGTAAATTGTCCCGCAGGTTTTATAAACGCATAGGAGAAGTCCCATGTCCTTTCCTTTCAGTTCATATTCCAGTTGGTAAGTGATGTACAGTAATCTTCACAGCTCCATAAGATGACTTACTGTGAGAATGATGCAAAGAACTAAGAAATGTCCAAGCATTACAGATCAGTTATTTCAGTATTTCAGGACATTTCTTAGTACATGTAGTGGCTCTAGCTGTATCAGAAGTACTGTGTAATGTCGATGTGAAAGAAGTCACTAACAATACTTGTAGCAAAGAAATAATAAGGGAAATGATCTTTTAGAAAGGTATTCTATGGACTCTTTTAAAGAACTGAGGAACACCCAGGTGCATATATTTGCATAGTGAAGGTGATTACTTGTTTCTTTTTTGGGGGTAATTTGAAAAAAACTAGAAATTTTGCAAGATAGCAGCTCCAGTTTTACAGTGAACCGTTTGCTGATGTCCTCCTCCCCTCCTCCTTTCCTTCTCACTAATATAAGTAGCAGCACAGATGGAAGGGTCCATCTAAAACCTGCATGGATTTTATTGCAGAATCTGTGTATGTGTGTAAGTATATGGTTGTTTTCCTTAAAATATTTTAGAAACACAGGAACTTCATGCCACAGAGAAGGTGTCAGGGAATGCTTAGACCATTTCTGAGAGCAATTAGGTCGATAACAGTTACTTATGTAGAGATTTTGTGTTCCATCATAAATTAGATTTCTCTCTTCTTTTTCCAGGTGGATGCACGGAGCATACCAGTGTTAGCAAAATGGCAAAATTCATATAGCATTAAAGTTGTACTTCAAGAGCTAAGACGTCTAATGATGTCCAAAGAAAATATGAAGCTTCCACAACCTCCAGAGGGACAAACTTACAATAATTAATTTTAGCTGATTCTCAAACTTCTGTCTTAAAACAACAACCTTCTACTCATGTAATGTATTGATTAAATCTCACAATGCAAACACCCACACATTAAAGAATTTCAGCTGGTATACATGACCTGGACATTTGTAAGAATATATATAATATATGTATGCCCAATATGTTTTCAGGCACTATGGGAGAAAAAGGCAGCACAATTATTTTTTTTCTCTTACTGAGGCACTGTCATTTAAGCATAAGCCTGAAATAGCCTATAATTGGAATTCAGGTTTTACAAGATGAAAGCATGACAGAAAGTGTCAGATTGCTGTGGAATAATATATGTTACTGAAAATAATTTCTGGAGAGGCAAAATATAAATGGCATGCTTTATCCATCTTGCTTAGTAAAAGAGCTGCAGTTAAATTTGTTTTAAGGTAGCAGGTACAGTGAATACCGTTGCTCATCTTGTTTAATTTTGCAAGGGTGTGGGTGCCGACTACTAGTAGTGTCACAAAGTATGTTCAGGATTGTTTTGATACCTGTATTTATAAAATGGGGGGATTAATTTCTGTTAAGCAGCTCCTGTGTTACATGTATTGGACATGGCAAATATTTGTTTACAGTCTTTGTTCTAATAAACCATGCATTTAAGTTTTAGTGAAACAAAGGAAATGTATGGATATGTGATTGAGATTAAAGTTAGTCTTAAAATGTAAATAAAATGTGGAAAGTGTCTGAGGCTGTGCCATTTCTATGATAGTCATGTAATATATGTACAGTAACTGGCAGAAGTAGTGGAAAGCCAAACATAATATTGCTGCTGGTGTTACGTGCACATTTTGTTCTTATCACTTTTGTATGCTTAGTTTACTTGAGAGGTCAGGATATTCCATATGTTGCAGGGGAGTAAGTTCTGTCATCTGTAGTATCACTTCTTTCGACAAACTTGCACTCTGTGTGTGTGTATATAAATATATTTAAAACCCCCCCGAACACCAAACCAACCCCAAAACAAAAACAAACAAAACCCCCTTGCCTACCCATCTTCCTTTTAGTTCCCCTCCAGATTCTTTTGAGAAATGAGCATAACTTTCACTTTGCTTACTAGACCTCTAAGCAGTTTTCAGATCACATTGCTGATGTCTGTCCTACTTTTCAGTCCTTTGTCTTTCTTCCTTGCATCTTTTCTTCTTTTATGTTACTTGCCTTTCTTTGCTGTCTGTTCTGTTTTTGCCTTTTCTGAAACACACAAAAAAGAAACTTCAGGAAGCTTTACTAAACATCACACCTGTGCTACTGATCATATTTCTATCTGCTTAACATGAATCATTTGCTGTGATGCCACTGTGTTCGAAGCTAGAAGCTTTCTGCCTTTCCTGCAGTCCTTAGTCTGTTTTTTCAATGTATTCTGTCTGGTGGAAACACTGGTTTTATTTCTGTTACTGATTTCTCATAAGCAAGTAGTTAATTCTATTCGTTTGGATATTATACCTTTTTTCCCTGCCCCTCACCTTAGAGAATGCAAACCTATGTTCATTTTGGTGGGAATATGAAACACTAGGAGTGAGTCAGCTGTTTGCATTCAAAGTTTTATTTAGTGGTTCTTTTGAAAAAGTGGATATAATCAAAAGCCATCAACAGCTAGGTAACTTTCTTTGATAAGCCTTTGCCTGTTTCTGATGTAAACAATGAAAAGCAATAAACTAGGTCTTTTTTTTTTTTTTTAATGGGAAGGTTTGATTGATATTTGTCAACTTATTCTTTTTAGACAAATTGGGCACTTCCAGAATTGGTGGATTTATAGCTGCCAGCTACCTCGTGTCTGTATTTATAGAACATATCATTTGTGATAGTTTGGCTGAAGTGCATTGCAACATTTTTTTTTCCTTGTTTTAATTGGAATGATTTTGATGCCATTAAATCTTCTTTCTTACACTAACACTGCTAATTATATTTAATCAATTAAAATAATGGAACTGTACAGTTCTGAGATGTGAATTTTTGGGAAGATTACAAACTGTTGAGAGAATGCTTGTAGACTATTATTTGGTTGGTAACATAATTTAAGAGACTGGCTTATTCACAGAGCATCAAGAGGAGCCTGTTGTTTGTATGGTTGTGTGTGGTGGAAGGTGATCCTGTAATAGTCTGTCCATTTGTATCGGTGAGAATCTGGATATCCAGCTCTAAGCAGATCCATTTTGCAGAAGGAAAAATCAGTTCTGGAGGGAGTTGAGTTGATCTCTGACACTGGAATATGTAATACATGGATGACTATAAAAATATTCCTGCAGTGATCTTAGGTGTGTTAGTTTTCCATTTTGCTCACACTGGGACAAGTCTGAAGTGTAATTAACTCTGAAATTTTAAAATGTCTTCAACTACTGCATAAAGTTCAGAGCCTCCTCAAAACTCTTCTACTACCTGAAGAAGATTTTGAAGCACTGAGTTTACTCTTCCCCAGAAAAGTTATGTTTTGCAAGTGTCTATGTCTGATCAGTGTCTATTTCAAATCTGCTTTCAAATATTCTTATGGTTTCCTTAGGTAGCCCATTAGGATGACAGAATTTTAATTTTCCTCTCACAAGTATGTAATTTGTGTTATATTCTTTTGGCATTCAAGATTTGAATTTGCCATTTTTGCCAAATGTGTATTTTTTTTTCTTTTCAAACCCATATTTGAACATCCTGCAAAGCAGAGCACCATTTGAAGCCAGTTGAGTGAGGGGCAAAGCAGAAAAGCTCTAAATACCTAATTCTTTTCATGTTGGTGGTCATTGGCTGGGATTTAAACCGGCTTTGTGCTCTGAAGCATTGCCAAAGTTCTTGTGCTTTGGTTGTTCGAGGCAGGAATACATTTTCTATGAAGCAAAGAGAAAAAGCCAAAGATGGTATGATTCATACTTTGTTAAACCTTAAGATACAATGAGCAAGCCTATGGAAATAGCCACATTACAAATGATGTGCCTTACTCATAGATAATAAAGTACAGAAAATGTTGCAAGATGTAAAGTTGCCAATGGCCTTGATTGCTCTCCTCTTCCTGAACGCAACCTGAGAATACTTTTCACCAAGCAAGACAGAGTCAGCAGTACATCTCTCAACTATTATCAAATAAATGCATAATGTGCATTCCCCCTAAATGTTTGTTACTGTATAGGGGATACCTAAAGAAAATTCTAGTGCATATTATGACAGTTGATCATCTATAATGGTAACAACTGTATAATCTAGACAAGTGTTTGTGTTTTACGTGGTTACTTATATGGTGACAAGAACTCAAGGCCTAAAAATACCTGTTACACTTCTCTTATGCTCTCTTTTGATGCAGAAGGCACACTTAGTAGGCCACCAGATAATTGTCCTGTGGCAGAGGCAGGATGTCTTGACTACTGCTTGCTTTAATTCTGGCTTCTAGTTTTTTTAAACTCAGCCAGATTGCCCTGGTGTGGCTAATTTCAACTGTTAGAGGAGGAGCAAACTGGTACTAAGCAAGTCTGAATATGTGTTACTGTACCAAAGAAAGATGACTTAAAACTCCTGTTGGTCTTTTATGTGAGTAAAATTCAAGATAGATCTGAAGCAGTGGGACAAAATATGTTTCTCATCAATGTTTCTAAATAATGTGTTCAGAACTCTTGTGAAGCTTGAAAGATTTATGAGGTGGGGAGGTATTGGAGGAACATGACTGTCTGTAGTCTTTATTTAATAATAATAATAATAAATTTAAAAAAAGCTTTAAAACTTGTTAATCCATCTGTTTTAACTCTGTCTGTTGAAACAATTGTGGGAGATGTTTTTATCTGTTTCTTGTTCTGCTGATTGCCTTATTCCCTGAATCAATGTGCTGTACATTCTCTGTTGAAGAACTGATCATGGGCTAAAGTGTAAAAATAACATCGTTGATGCTTTAAAAAACTCCCCACATTACATTACCATGGTGTTATTATCATAGGGGTCATAGTGGTTTATAATTCTGTTGGCTTTTTGTTTTTTTTTTTTTTTCTAAATGGATATATACTTTCAGCTGAATTTGTAAAGAGCTGAAAGTTTATGTACAGTCAGTTCTGTTCTTTAAAATACACATAAGCCAACTGTCAAGTAGCATTTTCATATTCAAGCAATTCTATAAAGTTTTTTAGTCTTTACCATTTTAAAATAGTGATAAATATTTAAAAATATTTATATAAGCGACAAACTGTATAAATGGATAACTTAATTGAAGATAACGCACCCATAACCAGTGTTTCGGATCGCTTGATAAAATTTGTGTTTTCTATACTAATTGACATTTCACCATTTCTTAACAGCAACATCCCAACCTTCTGCTTTTAATATAAGCAGTATGGATTAAACGTAAACATGGTTTTATAATCCATAATTTATAAGCTATGTAGTTTGGGATAGAAAACCCCAAACTATATTTGTTAAATCAGAAGTACTGAGGGAATGGCTGTGCAGTCATACTATGAAGGTTTTCCTAAGCTGGCTTGTGCTTCTTCCCACTCAGCTCTCTGCTGATTGTTACAGATGTGTAGATATGCTGATTTAACAGATTGGTTGTTTCAATTTTAATATTACTATTGTTATTATATCCTATTGTTATTTTTAAGCATGCAGGAATGACAAGGGAAGGGGGGAAGAGTTTGATTTCCCCCTGCCATTTCTACTAGAAATTATCAAGAAAAGAAGAAACCTGGCAGAGGTAAACACATCTTTTACTGACTGGACTTGAAAATAGCACATGAAGAATTTTCTGTATTTTTCCAGTTGTCATAGAAATAAGAGCTGTTTCAGTTAGGATGAGGGCAGCTCAAACAGTAGAGCTGTGAAATTGTCATGAAGATATGGAATCGGGTGTTTCTAGCAGACCTTCCAGCATCATGAAAATTGGGTTAATATGGGAGTGAGGGCTCAGCTTCACAGAATGGCTTTGGGAAATGAGGTAGAGTTTGGAACTCCTTAAAGTCAGCTTCACAGGACTGAACCAAATTCTCTTCATCTCTTTCACTTTTTTAAGGTAGAATAATCCTGCATATGATCGTTAAAACATTGTGGTGAAGTACAGCAGGTTGAGATGACTTTGTTTCTCTCAAGTTTTGGCAGAACTTGCCACAATGAGGAGCTGTGTAAACTAAAAGCATGGAAGTATGTGGTGGTGGCAGCTGGCTCTTTAGTTTCCACATCCATCTAAGTGGTTGGTGATCAGCAGTTTTGGGTTTAAATGTGTGCGCGTAGTTCAGAGAGTCAGTACTATTCTGAGAAAAGTCTGTACTGAGAGCTCTGCTTTTATAATGGTATCGGGCAAATTGCCAACAGCCCTGACCTTTTCTGGCCAACAGATTCCTCCAGTGTTTGTTGTTTGCACGGCTGCAGTTTTGGGAGAGAGCATTATTTCCCATCTCTGGGAGGTGTGTTGCACTTTGAGCTCTGGGTCTGTCTGCTTCTGAGAAATCTAAAATTAACTCCTTGCCACAACATCACAGTTCGAGGGTTTGTGGAGATGGTCATAGTCATCTTGGGTTGTGTTTTCTGAAATGATTTCCTGTCATAGGTACAGTTTTTCCTTTGTGAAGATTTGCAGATTAAATTTACTGTATCATATGATACTACCAACCTATTGCACTATGTGAGATTTATTACAGTGTTATCAGAAAATGTTTCGACATCTATGTCCTTTAAGTCAGCATCATATGTATGAGTCATTGCATTTATAGGAAAATTCTCATACCAAGTCAGTCCTATACTTTCATTCCTTAAATGCTGTAACTGTGAAATACTGAAATAATATGAAATGAAAGTTGATAGCTGTGACATTTCTGTTTAACAATGCCTTTATATCTGTGTTCAACGACTGTGATAATTATTTGCTTCCTTGAGCTGTCATTCAGATTGTGCATTAAACACTCATTATTTGAAGTCTTTGAGTGTCACCTCAATCAGTAGTGTAATGGGTTTTGATCTTTGGAGTGGGATGCTGTGAACAGAGTACTGCTTCAGAAGCTCTTCGTTCTACCACCCTGCTTTCAGTCTGTTGAAAAATATATTCTGAACTGCTCGTGTTCCTTAGAGTAGAAATGATTTCTTCTGACATTTCAAAACCTCTTCACCTTCAGATCTGTTTGGAATTGATTTGTTACACATACAGTGTTAACAACGTTAATTTAGAGTCTCTAATCCTTTATTGTACTTTCGCGGTTGTGTGATCGTATAATATCTGTATGATTCTAGTATTAAAACTGAAGCCAACAAGACTGGTGCACTGCTTTACTTGACAGATGGATAGATCACATGTGCTGCACTAAACAAGCCTGTGGCTGAAGACAGAAGGGCAGTGGAGAAGGAAGAAATTCTTAACATTTAAGTGTATATAACTGCTGACACCATTCAAAAAGTACATGGTTCTCTGTCTACTTAAAACAGAGATGCCAGCTAAATATTTGGTTTTTACATGCTTGCCACTACAGAGTTAAAATTACATTATAGAGCTATCTAGATAAAGGAGTGACCAGTAACTTGTGCTCAGGTAGGAGAGGTTTAGTACAACCCTAGCAAGAATAAGAGTTCTGTGGTAGGTGCTTTTGTGTTTAATAGCTGGAATCTGATTATGTCTGTACTATTTAAAGACAAGTGGCAAAATGTCTTAGTATTAAATTTATGTTGTATCTCTACTGCTGTTTGGTGGGTAGTTTTTATTTGCTCTGGCTTCTTATTTAGCAACTTTTCTTTGTAGTTATATAGTATTAGTTGAGGTTATTCCATCCTGGTCTTTTAAGGGATAAAGAACACCTGATGCATACATGTGCATACACTTACAGAGCATTTAGGCAAATAAAATTGTGTTGTTCCTTCTTCTCAGTTGTTTGGGTGAGGAGTTAGGTGAGGTAGCCCAAAACCTTTTTTTTTGGAATGGCTAGCTGCTGCTATGTGGTAGCTGCATTTCTCCTGTGCAGCACAGCTTGCCAGTCAGCTAGATCACTAAGTAGCAGGGGTCCAATCCTTAGCTGGTCTCTCTAGTTTCAAGGGAGCTACTTTCCAGGTCCTAACTGGAGGCAGCCTGGCTCAGCCTACTTATGTTTACCAAGGAAGAGAGAGCTGTGCCAGTGTCTGCTCACCCTCTATTCAGCCACCACCCTTTTGCAGAGTCCCATGGCCTGCATGGAAGCTGCTTGGGAGTAGAGCAAGGAGCTCTGTGGCTCCCAAATGGGGTCTTAGCAGGTTAAAAGCATGGCTTTTTCCCACATTGGCCTTTCAAAACTCTTTCCTAACTGAGTAAAACTCAATTTATAACTTGATTTCTCAAAACATTAACGCAAAGAAGCGTGTAGATAGCTTTTCCTTCTTTCCCTCCAGCCATTCCCAATTAAGCTGTGCTGAGGTAAGAACACTTTTAAATCAGATAGCATGCCTTGCGGAAGTCAGAAATTAGTGAAAAGCCTGGGATCTGCAGCCTGGATTCTTTGGTCTCCTTACACAGGTGGGGACATTTTATCTTCCAGTATTGAGAACGTATTTTTTCATCATTGCCTCTGATTTTCTTTATCCATGGCAAAACTTGAATTTTGGAAGCTCTTGAATAAGCAGAAACGTGATGTTTGCATAAGAAAACATTGCAGAATGCAGGAAAATCCTTATGCAAACTTCAGGGAACTAAAATATATAATCTGATATACTATTCATAAGAAAGCTGAAGATTCATGTTCTGCACTGGGAGGTGTTAGTGTATGTAACAGTGACAGCCAAAATGCATAGCTTTTGGGTCAAATTCTTACGGGCTAATTAAGCAATATGTATTCTTAGGAGAGGAATGTCTGGTGCAGAAGCTTTTACAACCCCAGTCTGCATTTGCCTTCATATCTCTCAGTCTTCAGGCTTCACTGTAAATGAACAAAGCTCTATATGCGTATGTGTTTTGTGAGGCCTTGTCTGTCCTCTGGAGAGTTGTCTCAACTCCTGCATCTCAGGAAGGCAGCAATGCCTGTGGGAGTTGGACTGGCTGGGACAGACTGTGGGTTGGCCTTGGCTGACAATGAAGTCGGCATCAATCTGAGGCCATGGGAAATGGGATGTTAACTAAGGAAACATGTAGTTAGGTTATGGTGAGGAGAATGGAATCAATGGGAAGTGTTATGTTCATGCCAAGTAAGGTTATGTTTTGAGTCCTTGTTTATGATTGGTTAACAGTATTTTACTTATATTTTACATATAAGGCAATGTTTTGAGTTCTTGTTATTCATTGGTTCCCTAGCCTCAGATCACACTGTATATATTGTTATATTTGCCCCGTTGTTCTGTCTTTTGAGGTTGCCCCATACTTAGTTTGGCTTGTGTTGTTTTGTTGGCTTGGGCTATTTATTAAAGTTATTTTTTGGGCTAGTCATTCTCATCCCTATTTCAATTGCCACCCTGGCTGGTCCGGTCTCATGTCACATCGCCAGTGACAAATGTCCCCCTGCAATCTCAAATCTGGCTTTGTTTTTCACCATCTAGCTTTTTAACTGTAGCTATTTGTGCACTGCTTCTCAGAGGTTCATGAAATGTATTTCAGGTAAGTGAGTATACTGGTGAGTTTGACTACAGAGGAGTCTATGGGGAACAAGTAAGTATGGGTCAAAGTTTGAAAACACATTCTTACTCCATTTTGTTTTTTAAAATTTGAATGCACAAGTGGGTGTTCATGAGAATTTGCAGTACAGCTGAGCCGCTGCTGCAGAGACTGAGTCTGGTGGAAGAGGAGTTGTCATCTTTGGTTTTCTGGCACCTAGGGACAGCAAAGGCAAATGCTCAGGTGTACTCTTATGGATGGGAATGATATTCCTGTTTGGGTAAAAACAGTCATCTTGTTTATGTAACAAGTCATTGTGACATGGAATGAGGAATATCTGTGTCGTCTGTGAGCAGTGTGACTTGGCCTCATCTCTTTCCCCGAGAAATATAGCTTTAGTTTCAGTTTTCCTCTCCCATCCCCTATCTGTATTGTTCAGTGGATTTTGTATTTTTGTTTGTGCTGCAGTCTTTATAATACCCAGATCTATTCACATAGACCATTTGGTCTAACACAACTAGAAAATGACATCATACAAATTCCTATGTTCCAGAAATGAATGGGCTAAATGGAGACCTTGGGGTAGCCAGTCTGGCATACCTGAATGAAATGGTGATGGGATCCCAGCCAGAAGCTCTGCTCAGGTGCCTGCTTTTCTTGCCTAGCTACTGCTTTCTTTTGCTCCATTTTAAACTTGGAGTAGTTAAACCCAGCTTTTGTGCAAACAGAAATTAGCAGTCTAATCTCATTTTTGTGCTTAAAGACAAAACTAAGGTCTGAACTTCTGTTTGTGAAGTACTTACCCTTTTTACATTATTAGTGTACATAATCAGTCAGACACTTGCTGTTCCTTAATTCACCTTTGACTGGAGGGATTTAAATGGTTACACAGTGTGTATTTGTTGTCAGATAACTTCACTATGGAGGTATTGGTGGCAGATACATTTATTTCCGTGTATCTGAAGAAAGGTAACTTTTCTAATGCATTTAACTGTTGCTCGTAGCTATTCACAAAGTTTCTAGCAACAATTATTTTCTGCAGTCTTTGATTTCCACCTAGATCAATTCTCTTCAACTCGTTCTCTTTTTTTGTCAGATTGGTTGTTGCCAAGTCTGCAATTTGCATAGTGCTTCTGAAGTCTGTAGAATGAAATGCCTGATTGAGCTGGGAAAAACCCCAGTCATGGTGTAGGAAATGGGACTTAGGCCATTCCTATATCCTGACATGGCTGTACCCCCTGCCCTGGGCAGTATTTCCTTCATGACCATATGTTGTTACATTTGAGAAGTGTGAGTAGTGGACTACAAGGAAACTTTCAGCATTGCAAAACCATAAGTCCAAAAGACTTTATTTTGGGTGATTTGCATGTGGCTTGTGTAAAGAACTTCTCTCTTGCCCTTTAGTACTCACGGATTCACAACCAGGAATTATTTATGATTCTTCATTGCCTGGAGAAGAGAAGGCTTTGGGGTGACCTGGGTGCTGCCTTCCAGTACCTGAAGGGAGCCTACAAGAAAGATGGAGAGAGACTATTTACAAGGGCATGTAATGACAGGGCAAAGGGGAATGGCTTCAAATTGCCAGAGGATAGGTTTAGATTGGATATTACGAAGAAAGTTTTCACTGTGAGGGTGGTAAGGCACAGGAACGTGTTGCCCAGAGAGGCTGTAGATGCCCCATCCATAGAAGTGCTCAAGGCCGGGTTGGATGGAGCTCTGAGCAACCTGGTCTAGTGGAAGGTGTCCCTGTCCAAAGCAGAGAGGTTGGCACTAGATGATCTTTTAGGTCCCTTCCAGCCCAAACCGTTCTATGGTTCTGTGATTCTACAATTATTTGAGATAAGACCTTGCCAAATTGGTCCAAATTCCAGTTGGTGGAAAGCAGCTGAAATCCTTTTGTACTCTTTCCTTGGTTACCAAAGTCACACCTTGGAGGTGGTAAACACACAGCATGCTGCTGATTCTAATTTACAATAAACATTTGACATGCATTGAGTCGTTTTCTCCAAGCTGCCAACTTGCAAACTGCCTTGGGTAAAGCATCCAAGCTGTAGTACCTTTGGTGGAGAGAACACCTGCTAGCCCATGAAAGTCTGGATTATTTGCCTTCAGACAAAAAGGTTTATAAGAAGTGGCTAGAAAAGAAAACATACAGGTAAACTTACCTTAATTAGTGTTAAGTTGCCTCTAAAAGTATGTGTAATTTGGACACGCCAGGGAGATGCCAGATAGCAGAAGGAATTAAGAAAATTTTGAATATAGAAAGAAATATTTTGAATGTGGAAAGGGGCCAAGGGATTAGAAGCATATTTTGTAAGTGCTTATGTCTTTGTTCTTCACAACTTACTGAATAAGCAAGAAAGAATTAAATTGTTGACTTCTCAGTATATGCAATTTAAAAGGAAGAGACTTTGCAGAAGTTTGGGCAAATGTTCTCTTACTGAGACTTCTTAAAATTAATTACAATTAATTTTTAAATTACAATTAATTTTTAAAATTACTATTAAAAGTAATTAATTTTAATTTTTTTTTTCTCTCAGCCTAATATGCAGGAACCATGGTGTTTGAATCTCAGTAGACCTGCTCTAGTCCTAGGTGATACTCAAAATAAATCTGTCATTACTGGTGCACAGTTATTATTAGAAGTGTAAGTTTAGGAAAGACAGAAACTGGAGGCAGACGTTTGCACATTTACATGATGGGTGCTCAGTGCATTATTGTAGTCAAAGGAAACAGGGATTACTCTGAACTGTGTTCAGTGTGCTCTACCAAATGTTTAATTACTGGGTCATATAACTGATTTTGATATGACAGCAAGCATTCAACATCAGAGACCAGACTGCATTGGTACTTCTATATTAAAAAAACCAAATCCAAACCCAAAAAATCCGCCTACCCAAATGAAAATGGCTTTCACCTGAAGGTAAATCTTTGTTGAGTGTACACTTTTAAAAGATATATTGGCAAGAGCAACCTGTTGTTCATGCAGTCACAGACAATAATCAAAATGCTCTAAAAATGGAATTTGTGTCTTTTTGAGAGGCAGCATGGCCAATAATCCTGTGTTATGGTCTGAGAGGTAACTGTCTTCCTGTTTCTAGAAAAGAGCAGGATCGATGGCTGCTGATGGGGCTAATCAGAACAGCAGTGGGGGTGCTGGGGTTTTTGATTCATCAGATAATTAAGTCTCTCATAAAATTGAAATTGAACCTGGAGGAAAATTACCTGCAGATGAGCAAGAGAAAGTCAGAGTGACATTTTCTGTGTTAGTTTATTAGAAAATGCACAGTGTCGAGTTTTAACTGCCTGAAGGTGCTGCCTGTGGAGGTGGGTGTGGAGATCAGATCCCCTTGTGGCCCTTTGTGTACACACACCATGGTGTCCTTTGCTACAACTTGGCCTATAGTACAGTATAGTATCTGACCTTGTTCATGTTATGGGATTGATGAAAGCAGTCTTTAATATACTGTAGCCTTCCTCTTCCTCCTTATATGCCAGAGGCATGTGCTGCTTTAGGTCTGGGTGATATCCAAGGGAAGGGATTAACTTTCATTAAGGTACTTAGTGAGTGTGGTCTTGGTATCAGACATACTGTTTCACTCTGTGTCTGGGTCAGCTATATTTTCAGTAAGATATTATTGTGGAAATATTAATTTGTCCTTGATGGCTATCATTAGCTCTGTGATAATTGGAATGGTGGTGGTAAAAATCACTGGATGGATAAAACCAATGTGTTATGGCATCTCTGATCCTGACTGCTTGCTTTTCCTCATCTGTAGAAAGAAGCAGATGGTAAAATTTTCACTTTGCTTGTGATATCTATAGTAGATGGTATAAATATTGAAGAGTTTCTTGTGAGAAGGGGCTTTTGAGCTTTTGTTCCCGCTGAATCCTGACCAGGCAGGGTCAGGAATCCTGGCAGCTGGTGCTGTAAAGCCATCAGTCACGGCATGCAGCCAGCAGCACTTTCTGCAGGAGGCCAGGTCTGGGCTGGCAGTGCTTTTGTGCTCAGCAGCAGTGGCAGGGAGCTGCCAGAGGTTGTCCCCAGCGCTCGGTGGAGAAATTGTCCCTGACTCCCTGACTCAGCAGAGGCCACAGCCCAGAGCAAGCTGCAGATTTGGGGCTGGGGATCTCTCACTGAGGGTGGAGCAGGGCAGATGAGCTCCTTGTCTGCACAGATGTGGTGGGGTAGCTGTCACTGCTGTAGCACTGCAGTGGCTGGGTAGGGGCTCTTTAGGAAGGCCAAACCATTCTTACAAGTGGGAATGGTTGGAGGTCTGCTGTGGGAGAGACAAGAGTCAGCTGAGAGCTTGCAGAGCAGTGATAGAGGGCACACCAACACGTGGGGTGGCGTTGTGGATGTCTGCTGTAAACTGTGAGAAATTAGACAAAGCTGTCTTCACATATTTGGAAGAAGTCTTGTGGTCACTGGCCCAGATCCTTGTGGAAGTCTAGCCAAACATCCCAATACATGCTGGAAGGACTACACATCAGGGCACAAGCAATCCACCAGGTTTCTGGAGAGCATTGATAACAACTTCCTGATAAGGTGATCAAGAAGCAGATAAGGGGACATACTCTGCTGGACCTTGTACTTGCAGAGAAGGAGACTGATCAGGGATGTGAGGGTTGAGGGCAGCAGTAACCATGAGATTGGGGTGTATGGGATCCTGAGATGAGGGGGAAAGGACTGGACTTCAGGAGAGCACTTTGGTCTGTTCAGGGATTTGCTTGGAAGAATCCCAGAGACGATCATCCTGGAGAGAACTGGCGTCCCAGAGGGCTGATTGGTTTTCATCCATGGTGAGGAGCTGTCCATTCCAATGAGCAAATCAAGCAAAATCAAGCATGGATTTACAGTGGATAACAACTTTTTACAATGACGTGACTGGAACAGCGGCTGTTCTTTATTTCAGCTTCAGCAGGGCTTTCATCACTGTCTCTCATAACAGTCTCATAGACAAACTAATGGTGTATGGTTTAGATGTTTGGACAGTGAATGGATTTACCTGGCAGAACTTCTGGACTCAAAGCATTATGGCATGAATTCCAGCCAGAGACTGGTCCTCAAGGGTATACTCCAGGGGTCAGTCCTGGGGTCAAATACTGTTGGACATTTTTTCACTAATCACCTGGATGATGGGATAATATTTTGGTGCACCCTCAGCAAACCTGTAGACAAAAATAAAAATGAAAGGAAGCAGTGCTTGCTTGCTTCCACATCTGAGGCCAACAGCCTCCTGGACTGCATTCAGACTGTTATCAAAAGGCTGAGGGAAGGGATCCTTCCCCTCTTTTCAGCATTGTTAAGGCCACATCTGGAGTGCTGGGCCCAGTTCTGGGCTCTCCAGTGCAATGGAGACATGGATGTGTCCTCCAGTATTCTGTGGACTCAAGATAATGGAACAATACTGCCAACTGCTGAAGGACAGATCTCAATCACTTCACAGAAATGCAAGGGAAGAGTTGTTCTGCAGAACAGATGGAAGCTGAATATATCAGAGGAAATATTAAAAAAATGAACAAGTTTAGGTTTTCCGTGAGGAAAGCATATATAATCCTCTTGGAATATTATTTCTCTTTTTTTATATACAAACTATTGTATGTTTATAAAATATATAAACAGTGGATAAATACACATGCAAATGTGTATATATGCATTTGTATGTATATACAATCATGTGTGTATATATACACGCTAAAGTATAAGTAAATAATACATAGAAAGAAACCACACTTTGACTCTAGGTCATCACAACAACTGTTACACACACTCTCGGTCCTGTTCTGTTCTAAAATCTGTCCTATTGTATTATTAATACAGAAGGACAGGAGGTAAGCTCTGACATCAATACAAGCAGGTAATTCCTGCCGTGGAAGATCTTCCCATCTGAATACCTCCTTCAGCTGCAGATGAGCAAAACTTTTTTTTGTGCAACTTTGCTTTGCTGTTTGGCTGTGCTGCACGATGTGTTTACAAAACACTTGATGGGAGAAGCTGCTGGGAAGGCTGTGACCTCAGAAATGCCAGAGATGTGCTTGACCTGCACCCACAATGTGTCACAGCTGAGCCCTGCGGAAGGCAGCAAAGTGTGTTGGAGTTGAGGGAGTCCGGAGACAGCACACATGTGGTCAGCCCAAACACAAACAAACAAACTAACCAAAAACCTGGGGTGAACAAAATGTGTGTTTTGAATGTGAGAATGCCCAGTATGAGAGATGTCCTTCTGGTTAAATAAAGCAGGAAATACCTTGTTCTCTTATAGTCTGTCTACTAATAATAGCTGCAAATTCATTAAGGTAATTACTGATCTAAGACTTTGGAGGCTCCATTCAGGTAAAATGCCTGAAGCCATCAGAGAGTGTGTTCTTGTGTTTATTCTTAAGGTACTTGAAGCCTGCTTCTGACCTGAAAAGGGCCTTGAGGAATAACAACGTTTTTATAGTTTTTAAATAGTGTTTTTAGAGATGAGCAGGAAGTCCTGGGAAAAAAACCCCTGACTTGACTCTGAAAGTCATCATTCACCTTACCCTTATTCAGTACCTTCCTTCTGAAGAGCCTGCATTGCTTGTTTTGGTTTTCCCCTATCATATATCTTCTGCCTGCAGAAATTTGTAGAACAAAAGATGACTGAAAAGCAGGACCTGGTCTCTGGGTGCTGATGACCTGGCTGTGAGTGCTTCTGTCTGGGCTGGTGGTTCTCTCCTCAGGTTCTGTGCTGGCAAGTGTCAGGTCTCCTATGCAACAAGTCAAGAGCACTGTGATAAACCAAATCTCTTCCTTTCCCAGATACTTGTTTCAGTATTTTATTAAAAAACAAACAAACAAACAAACAACCAAAACCCCCCCTCAAAAAACCCCCAAACCCCCAACCTTCATTATACAATCCCAGTGGAGAGGTCTTTCTTGGCCTTCAGCCTAAACCTGGATTCCACCACCCGTAACTTGTATTAAAAGTGTCTGGGGTGAAATCAGTGGTGGTGGCCATGCAATTTACACTTAGCATGTGGTGTTTATAAAATAAATACAAGTGGCAACTGGTATAACTCATGAAAACTCAGTGTTTGGAAGGGACCTAAGCCAAAGACCATCAGTCCATATAAAAGTTCCTGTTGGTTTTAGATTGATTATTTAGCTGTGCTACGTGGGTATTGCATGTAGCCCAGGTTAGTACTTTATGAGACACCAAAGCTAAAACATTGAGCCTTTCTGTCATTTACTGTCCTGCTGTGTTCAATTTAATTATAGACAGGCAATTAACAGCATAGGTGAGAGAAAAAGTGAATATTTTACTAGACTTACCCTGAAATCCACCAACAGTAGGAAAAGGGAGTTAGCTGTTATGCTTACAATAACCGAGCAGGTTTAAGCTTTCTAAAGACTGAACTGACTGGACAAATCACAGAGGTTCACACATACACCTTGCCCCACAGACAGCCTGTGCAAAGAATGATGGATTTCAGGCATCAGGATGGAGGCTGGGGCTTGGGACGGGCCCTTGTCAGTCATTTTCCTCTCTGATTAGTCCCAGTATGTGTATGGCAACACTCTCAGGGGCTTCAATTTTTGTGCATTGCCAGAAGCGATATGGGCATCTGTGTTGTCTGCTAATTCTGGGAAAGTTTGTGAAGGAAAGGATTTGTTTGCTGTGTGTTTTAAATACTGGCTTGGTTCCCTAGTACTATTCCCTGAATGATGCTCAGCAAGCAGTTACCTGGTTAACTGCAGTCAGTTTTGTTTCTGAAAGGCCACCTGCCACACAGCCATGGCCTGCTGGCTGCTTTACATCTCTGGTAACTGCTTTTACCTGTGTGAAGTCTGTATAGAAATAGAGCCAGTGTCAAGTGGCTTCACACAACAGGGGCAATAATTTTCAAGTCACCTGCAGAAGTGCCCTAAGTGGCTGTGCAAGGTGCAGACTGATGGGGTCTGTGTTTCCAGCGTGGGAACACGGCGCTGCCAGCTGAGGGCAACTGCAGGAACCAGGTGCTGCTCTGCAGGTGGCAGATTGCAAGCTGGGTTGCAGCTGCTTGTTTTTCATGCAGGAGTGTTGTGCTGTTTCTAGGTGGGGAAAAGAAGAGTTTATAGGCTTTCTGAAGGATAATGTTGTTATGCCACCTTCTTATGTACAAAGGAAGAGAATCCCCATGACCCTGCTGTTGTCCTTGGCCTTGTGAGGGGGATAAAGGACGATTGCCTGGTCCTCCTGTGTAGGTCAGAGAGGATCTTAAATTTTACCGTGTTGCAATGCAATCAAACTTGGTAACTGTGGGCCAGATTTTGGTTTTTTTTGTTTGTTTTGGAAAGTGACATAATTTCCTTTATTCATCATTCAGAGGAGAATCCTGCGGCACTTTATTATCTATCTGGAAGCATATCCTGAACAGAGATTGTAAAATTGGTCTCTGCTAAAAGGATATATATTGTTTGTTGGCTGTTTTACTGTTTTATTTCTGATCCTTTTTGGGGTTGGAAAGTATTCCTCCTTGAGGTTTGTTCTCCCCTCTTCACCACTCTGACCAAATGCGTTCCTCCCCACCAACCATTCACATTTTCTGTTGCTCTGGGGGTTTATACTTATTTATTTATTTGCACAGAGGCGCAGCATCCTCAGGGGTGACTCAGATGTTCAAAAATAGGAGTGCGTGGTTAGTCAGAGGTGGCCACAAACCTTCTAGACAATACTTTCCAAGGGTTAACTCTCCCTTTTGGTTTCTTTTGTTTTCTTTGCTTTCAGACATTTGTCTCCAGGAGCTCAGAGACTGCAGCTGTGCTTTCTTTTATTCCTTCGTGCTGGGTTGGTAACAGTGATTTGTAAGCCAAAGAGTTGAATCATATTTCCATGAATAAAGTCATCACAGTATCAACGTGATGCCCTTTCAAAACACAGGAATTAAGAGCTAGTTTAATTTAATTTGGTTGGAACCCTCCACCATTTTTATTAAACATAAACACAACGTAAGTTGCTAAAAGCCTCTGAGAGATTTATTAAGGCTCCTAATTTAAGTCTTGTAGAAAAGTCTTCCAAGATCATACAATGAATAGATTTTTCATTCCACTAAGGGTTTGGATTTTTTTCCTCCATTTAAATGTAATTTGAAGTGATGCCTGGGAACACACTGTAATAATTTAAATCATCACACGTCTTCTGTTAGAAGTAGGGCTGTTCTGGCTGCCGTGGTTGTTAACCTGGGAACAGATGATTGAAATGATGGGCTCTAGTCTGATGTGTCACCGCACTTGGGCCAACATTAACATGCAATTCTTCAAAGGCATTTGATGGACTACCATCTTCTTTGCAAAAGAGACATTTAAATCTCTGAGTCAAGAACCTGATGGTCTTCAGTAGCTTCCTCCTTTATGTCAATGGGACTTTGCATATTTAGAAGACATGTTCAGCATTTTCCCTCTTTAAATCTGTTGAAACCTTGGCTTTGCTGCTGCTGCTGCGGCTCTGTCCTCCTCTGCCTTTAACTGATTTATGAATAATTTACCAAAGAGTGCTCTCAATTATACAACATCACTTTTAGTGCTCTCCTGGGTTGTGGCCTGAGCCGGCTGCAGTTGGACACCATTGGCAGACACCTCCCAGTCTTCACCAGCTGAAAAGTCAGTGATGGACAGAGATGTGGGGCTCTGTGAGGGTCACCCCGCCACTGCTCTCGATGCCCCAGCAGTGTCTGGTGGGTCACTGGTGAGCCCTTTGCATCTGGAAAGGAAACAGAGATGCTGCATCAGCAATCTTTCAGCATTCCTGCTATTTGTCACTTTGGAATGGGGGAAAAAGCCACTCACTGTAATTAGAAGAAAGTTAATTATTTAAACAGCTTTAAAGTTGTTTAATTAAAAGAAAGTTCACAAGTTGTTTAATACATTAATACAGAGGACATTTTTCCATGGCTTTCTGGGTTCTATAAGGAGGGAGAAAAAACAGGATTTTTACACATGGACTTCATCCTTAAATTAATGCTGATGTCCCAGGAAAAAATGAGATTATGGGGATTGCCCAATGTTAACAAGGGGTCTTTGCTTTATTTTTTGAGTTTTGAAAAAGTAAATAGTTTGTGACACTCTTTTAGCCTGGCTCTTCTCTGCTCATGTGTCTCTGTGAGATAATGCTTGTAAACTCTCTCTTTTGAGCAGTTCCACTGAAAGTAATCACATTAGTTTCCAGGAAAAGAAATTGCAACCACTTTATGACTTCTGGATGATATTTATTGTCATGTTAACATACAAAACCTCATTTGGTCTTTTAAAGTAAGGATGAAAAAAACAGAATCCTGTGTGTAATTTCCTCAAAAAATAGATTTCAAATGAACAGTCACTTGTGAATTATCTGTAGCCTAAAAGTAAATTAAAAAGCATCAAAGGGAAGATACAGGATGTCCTTTACCTTTATCATTTTAAGATCAGTCATTTAAGTAGGTCTGAGATGTGCTGGTTAAACAAAATGTTACTCATGGGAGAAATCAGCAGTTGTGCTAAGAAAAGTAGAGAAAATGTTTGTTTTTTTGTGGAGGATCCAGTTAATGAGAAAGCAGCACTAGCTTGCAGTCAGGAACTATCTGGGGGAGCAGATTGTATGGCAGTCCCCTTCACAGAGAGGGCTGTTGGTGAGCAGCACAGACAAATGTCAGTCTGAGTGAGACTTCACTTCTTTACAAAGACCAGGATGACAAACTCCCACTCTGCTGGTACCTTCTGGTGCTGACTAGGCTCAAGAGATGTACCCACTCCAGGTACAGTCACAGGCAGAGCAGTAACTCAGCAAGCATTAGGCTGTTGAAGGCACTTAAGGCATTTCTGCATTGGAGAGCTCTACTGGATGTGTTGGAAGGGTCCAATTTCACTGTCGATACCATTGGTGGGACACATAGCGTGTACAGCTGGCTGGAGCAAGAAGTTGGGGATGTCCCAGGAAAGCTTGCCCAGCTACTGCTGAGGCATGCAGCACCTCTTGAGTTCCCTTCTGCTGGTAACAGTGTTGCTGGAAAGTACCACATGTAAGTAAAAATCCATGCACAGAAGCGTCTTAACATTTGTGAGCTGGGAAATCAGACATGAAGTTATTACCCCTGTGACTTTACTGGTGAACTTTGTTATGGGCTTTGACACCACCTCTTTAATTTTTTCTCTTACTTTCTCTCCATTATCCTCACTGCTACCTGTCCTTGTACTGATAAAACTTGTGAACGCTACAGGCCCAGTTAAAAGGGCCTCCAGATGTTTACAGGTGACTCTGATTGGTTTGGTTTTTTTTTTTTTTTTTTCTGAGAATTTGCTGTTTGTTACTATTTAAAATACTCAAGTGTTTTTTACACTCATTGATTTCAGCTGGTACCGAATGCTCAGCATGTCTACAAATTACCTTTGAGGTGTCAGGTAGCACGTCCAGAGGATGCAAGTTTTATAAGCTTTGAAGCACTATTGATTAGTTCATTAGATGTATCAGCATCACTCCAGTAACCCCTGCAAAGGCTGGACTTGAGTTTATTTTTCTAAGAGAGAATTCAAGCATAATTTTATTTCCTCCTTCTAAAGCTGTCCCTCTGTTTTGCACACTGTGGCCTCCCTTAAAAATGTGACATTTGTCCGATGCAGGATGTTGTTTTAATAGAACAAAATAGGTGTTTTGGCAAGAAAATTATGTTGTGTGTGGGAAAATATATAATATAAATGTTTAAGGAAGACTGCCCATTAATGCCTTTTTTATTATTTTCCTCCCTCTTTTTCCTCCTTTTATTTTTCTTTACTGGGACCAGTGCAGATCTCTGCTATTTGGGCTCCTAATGCTGCTTACAGCAATGGAGATGCTCCTTGGGGCTTATGTGGGCTCCACACCTTTACAGGGAGAGAGACAAGGCATGTACTCCCTGTGGGTTTCTCAGACATTTACAGACTGAGGCAGCATGTTGAGCCTTCAGGCTCCAGGACTGCACTCCTCTTCTGTAGTGAATCCCAAGCTGTCTTACCATTTTTTCACTGCAGTATCTCACTCCTGTGAGTGCACTATTCCAGGGTGGGAAGCGGCACACCTGCCTGTTCTTGGGCTGTTTGGTGCTAGTTCAGCAGCTCACTGTCACATGATACCAAATGGTGCTATGGGGCTGAGGATTTTGTCAAAGTAAACATGTCCGAACTCACATCCTAGAGGTGCAAGACGCTATAATAACTCCATAATATACCAGCGGGCTTTGAGAGGAAATCATGGAGGGGTTTGTTTCTCTTTTTTTTCCCCCTGTTACCCACATTTTGTCTCTTCTACCTGCTGCAGGTGCGGTCTCATTACAACTGGTGCACGAGCAGGCATAGCTTTGGTATTTTGTGCTGTAATCAACAGACTCTTGTTCTTCTTAGAAGAAGTGGGACATCAGGCTGGCCTGGCAAACCTGCTGCTACTGCTTGGTGGCCACTTTCACCAGGCATTTACTGTTCTCTTCTCCTCTCTCTGTGGGTTTGTTTACAGGGGTCATTTTGGATTTTTTTGAAGCAGAGAAAAGAGTTCTATTATGCATATGTACTGTGTGGGAGGAAGTAGATGCAGGGGTTTAGGCTTGTCTCTTTCAGTGTTTTTCCTGGGGGGAGTATCAGAGAAGGGGGAAAGCTGGGATATGGACAGTTATCAGATCAGAAAGTTATGGAAGCCTTCACACTTTACATCTGGATATCTCTTAAATACAACACAGAGTGTTTTTTCCTAAATTATAGTGAAGAGACAAAACATCTACTGTTTGCTTATTAGCTATTCGTAAGATAATGTTCTGTGTTGGTGCTGGATAGGAGAAGATACTTTGAAGTAAAGGAGGAAGCAGAGAGGCTTTTAAATAGACTGTCCTCTCCTTCTGTAGTTGGCTCAAGCACCCTGTTTTTGTTGCAGGCATTGAGGTACTGTGGCCCTGTTCCTTGGTGCTTACAGATTAAACATTTGGAAAGATGCAATCACTGTTTGCTCCTAGTTGCAAAATGGAAATGACCTTCAGCCTCAGCTGCCTGTGCTTTATTCCTTACAGCATGACACAACCTTTTACCTTATGTCCACCTAAAAGTAGTTGCTTTTATTTTCATGTATTTCATTCATTTTTATTGCTGCTGCTGATGATGATTCAATAGTGATGAGCCGGTATCAGGATCTTCACTTCTTCCAGCCTAAATACCCTTCTTTGTATTTGACTTGGAGAGCAATTAGTGAGCTAGAAATAAAGTCCTGGTATTCTGAATCCCAATCCACTTTTACTACTTTTTACTATAGGTCAATTTTTCCTAAAGTAATTGCCAAATCACTTTAATTCATCTTTGAATTTCTTCTGGCTTGTATCCCTCTAGCAATGCAGAAACTAAAGATCATGGCATGTTCCACATGTAGCTGTACCTCAGTCGGGAAAATGGGCAATGCTTCTTACATGCATGCTCCCTGATATATTTGCTTTACCACAGTTCTAGCAGGCGAAAGTGGAGAAGACACTGGGTTTCCACCCATATCCTTTTTGTGGGCCAACCCATAGTACAGGTGCCCAAGCAGCTGCAGTTACACACCAAGAAGATGAAAGTTTGTGGCAGAAAGATGAGGCCACGTTGGTAGGGAAGTGGTCAAGCCTTCTGAAGCCAGATTCATTGGTGAAACCAAAGTATTGTGTAATGAACGGCTGCATGCAGAGGGGAAAGTGGATTCACTTCTGTTGATATTTTACAATAAGCTTTGGTCTTTTAACACTCAGTTGAGGATGTTTTCTGAAAAGAGCAGTGGATTCTGTCTCCTTCTATCTTCTCTTAGTTTTACTAGAGGGAAAAGTTAGTTAAAATTATTAACAACAAAACTTCTGGCAGGGTTCAATAGGTTTTCAGCTCTTAATGTGATACAGATAAGCAGAAACATTTTCATTTCACTGAACATGAGGCTCAGGGGAAATTTTGTTTCTTGTATATTCTGTGGCATTAACAAAACACAGTTTACAGTGAATAAACTGAGTTGAAAGCACGTGGGTTATGTTTCTCAGTAGATTATTTGGATTTTTTAGTTTCATTCTACCTAGCATAATGTTACCAGGGGGAATTTATTGTACTCCGGAGCATGAGATTTTCAGGAAACTTCACTTTATTTTTACATAGACCATAGGATTAATTCTAAAGATGAAACTTGCTCTGTAGATACCATTTTTTTTCTCGATGACTGGCCAAAGCTTGTGGTTTATATTACAACAAAGTGTATACTGTGTCACCTTTCATTTCCAGCCTGTGGAATACTCTCTTGACTTTACTGCCACACACATACAGTGTAATGTGCATATTTTACTTGAAAGTCAATATCTCAATATATCTTTTCCTTAGCAAGAATGGAGGTAGGGAGAAAAACCAATAAAATCGTGTATGCCTATTTTTAGTTTTAGTGCAGGATTGGAATTAAGTAGTAATTAAGTAATGCAAAATATTTGGATCCTGAAGTAAATAAACCAGGTCTTTTTTCTTCTTCAAATTAAGCTTGTTCCTTCTGAATTCCAACACCTTAAATATTAGATATCTTTAAATCCTTTGGGAAAAGATGGAAATTGTTACAGCTATTGGTAAAAATAGCATCATTAAAGTTTTGCTTAGTACACAGAGTACCTACGTAGGTGATTGTTGTAATCCTGGTTCTAAGGCATGATATACCTTAAGTCTGTCCCTACTCCCTGCGACAGTACATGCAGGTGTTGAGCTTGTGGTGCCTGGGAATGGTTGCTGGAATTCTTCCTCTTCCAGACTCAGCTTTTCTGTCTGCAGAACCCAGTGGACCAGCTCTTGAAGTCTGGATGGATTTTGACCCTGGCATTTCTCTTTTCAGGAAATACCGTCCATGTTTAGTACAGCCACCTGGTGAATTTGTTTAACTCTAGGCTACTAGTAGCAAGAACAAGAATAAGATTAGGGGCAAGGAGAAAAGGAAGGAGAAAAAAAAATTGAACAATAAGAGGACCTCATGCTCAAGCAATTTAAGTCAGGCTGACAGTTGACGGTTTGTCCAATCCACTAACCCCAGGTTTACACCATTTAAGGGTTTTTTTTGCAGACAACTCTTGACATGTGACCTTCCCGCATCCTGGCAGGTAGCTTTTTATACATTTTATGATCTCTTACTTTGTTCAGATCCTAATCATGACCAAAAGCTGTTTAACTCTAAACGTGGGCTAGGGAAATAAAATCCTCACAGCTTTTAAAAGATTATCACTGACATCTTGACCCCATTTTGTTGCCTGGCAGATAAAATTAAAACATGATATTGCTTTCATCCTTGCTGCTTGTTGAGGAGTCAAGCAGAAAATTCAATTACTACTACAGCTGCCAGATTATGTTCTGTGCCTGTGATTTCATGTTTTGTGAGCTCTTCTAGCTCAGCATGAATTTCCACAGTTTTACTTAAATAAATTTACCTATAAATTACTTCAGTGCACATGGATGCAGATTGACACTTAAGAAATGAACATATAGCAAAACTCTGATTCAGCAAAGTCTTTTGAAGTGCTCATTAAAGCCATTATATTGTGTTATTTAGATGTAACCTGAAGTGCTGAGTGCCAGTGGTAAGTGCAGTACATCATAATTTTCTGCTCTGTGTGCCAACACTAGTGTCTACCTGCTTGGTTCCACCTCTGTAGGTGTGCAAGGACAGATCAGCTTTAAATGAATTAGCTGAGTTCTCTAAATCAAAAGGAAAGATTTATTTCCTCCATGGAAATTACTTTGAGGTATCAGGTTTCGTGAGAAAGGATGCAATAATTCATGTCACTGGCAGGATGCTCAGAACAGATTTCTCCTTTCTTTGACTCAGATTAAGAACTTGGTGGACATGAACATCTTGGCCTTCATTCCAGCCATTGTCCTTGGAGTGATTAGAGGTCTTCTAGGAGCTTTCTTTTTTCCCCTAAATTTAAAGATTAATCAATTACATATGTAGTTCTTTAACTCAATTCCAAAATCATCCCTTAGAGAAACAAGCAACCTTCTGGAGACTGTGCTTATCTTTGTAAGTAAATAATATGGTTCTCTTAATTATATAACATTTACAGAGACTTAATGAGGGCAGGTTACAGACTGCTGGATGAAAAAGTGAATCTGACCTGCTGGTACTTAATAATGTGCATCAGAGTAAAGAAAACGTGGATTTTCAAAATGCATATATGTATTTAATGTTGGTACAAATATAAGAATAGAGAAGATTTTTTTCTTTGTTTGGTTTGGTTTTGTTTTTATGCTTGAAGTATTTTACATGTAGAGTCACTCTCCTGCTGCTCTTCTACTCTGATGATACTTTATCAGCCTAGTGACACATAGCAGTGGTGTTGCTGTGCTTTTGCATTTATTTGCAATCTATGGAGAGCTCAAAATGTCCTGATGAGACATGATGGGGCCAATTTCCATCTCGGCTTTGGAGTTTCCATTTGGTATCATACGTCTTTCAAGCAAAGGGTTCCCATATTTTGAATATTTTAATGCTTTTCAGTTTTATGCTTTGGTTATAGCTTAAGCATGTTGTTATGAAGAACATTATGACCTTAATAACCCTGTAAAGACAGGCTGAGAGAGTTGGATTTGTTCAGCCTGGAGCAGAGAAGCCTCTGGTGAGGCATTAAAGCAACTTCCATTACCTGAAAGGGGCTGCAGAAAGGCTGGAGGGGGACTTTTTACAAGAGCATGTAGTGACAGAACAGGGAGAAGGCTTCAAACTTAAAAAGGGCAGGTTTAGATTAGATATTAGAAGAAATTCTTGATTGTGAAGGTGGTGAGACACTGGACAAGGTTACTCAGGGAAGTTGTGTACTTCCCTTCCCCTGGAAGTGCTCAAGGCCAGGTTAGTCTCATGGAAAGGTGTCCCTGCTCATGGCAGAGGTATTGGAACTGGATGATCTTTCAGGTCCCTTTCAATGCAAACCTTTCCATGATTACATGTGAAGAAAGAAAATCTTCAGACCTTTTCTACTGCATTTTAGTAAACTGTGCAAATTTGAGATTCTCTGCAAGTTTCTTTAGTGAATACCTACTTGTCATATGTTTTCTTTATTTCCATTATGTTACAGGAATTGTTTCTGAGGAGTTTTCCAGTCTTTTTAAGTGTTGAGATAACCTATCTTTAGGGAAAATGGCCCTAAACCCCTTTCTTCTGCCCTCTTACAGGCAGACTTGCCAGTATGTTTTATGTATGCTGTATCTGGTTTTTTTCGGTTTGGTTTTGTTTTGTTTTGGTTTTTTTTTAATATATCCTGCTTTTTCTTCTCTCCCTGTTGGAGAGCTGGCTATAGAGATGCTCTCCTGCCATCAGCCCAGACATCCCTTCAGTAGCTTCCACTCTGAGCCAGTAAAAAATACATAAGTTTCAGGGAAAGACAATCACCTTGACTTGCATTGACAGCCTGCATGATACTGGGAGAAAACCAATATTTTAAATACGAGAGAAGAAACTTTTGGAGCTAAGTGTAAATAACTGTAGGTTGAGGCATATGACCAAGTCTCTGCAAGCTCTCCACTGATTGGTACAGATGTGAAAACCATGTTTCCCAACAGCTTACCACCCCATAGGGTCAGAAAGAGTGCATTTTATTTAGTTCTTGGAAGTTCTGTATGTGCTCTGGCAGTCCACCACCTCCTCTGCCTGGTCCTGCTCTTGGTCAGAGCAGCAATCTGCTGTTGGGTTCTCTGTTGCACACCAGAGGTGAAATCTGGCCTCGGTAGGAGGAAGGAGGAGGAGGGATCCCGGTGAAAGGCTGTGCTGGAGCATGCCCATGCTGTTGATGACAGTTGAATTTCAGCTCCTCTTAGTCTCAGGATGCTGGCATTTCTGTTGGCAGCTGTGTTTGCTCATCACCTACTGAGGGAACACACCCTGATGAACCTCACTGCAAGCTTTTTGCTTCCACGTTTGAAAGGGTGAGTAAGGTCAGTAAGGGAAACAGCATCTCTCAGCTTTAGGGAGAGCCTTTCCCCTGCCCAGCTTTCTCACGTTGTGCTACAGCTGTGCTCCCCTGTCCCTCTATACGTTCGTAGCTTTGTGCTGTTGAGCGCTGCAATGAGATATTGTAACCAAACTCCAATTTTCAATCCAGCAGGGCGAGGAGTGGAGTTCCATGTGTGACTCCCGTTAGTCCTGTGGAAATGCCGCGGCTTCCAAAGGACCTTTGCTTGCAGGAGATTGAGTTTGTAACAGTTACTGTTCTAACAATTAGGAGCCTGAGTGCTATGTTTGACAGCTGCTTCCCCTACAACTGGGAAGCCTTTGGCCTTGTCACGGTACATTTCAGAAATCTTGCACAAACTGTTTAAGCACATAAAAAACTCTGCTTATTACTCTCTGGAATAAAAACCAAGACATGCATCAACACAAGCCAGTAAGAGCCAGTATGTTAGAAGACACTACAGAATAAACTGTAAGGTCTTCTAGCAAAGATTTAGTGCCAGACATAAAGACAACTCTAAGAAAACTCCTCTAAGAGTTATTTTATGTTGTTTTAGAAGTGGTGCCTTGCTGGCTCCAAAAGTTCATGGATTGGTTAGCACCTTGCCAGCTCATACCTGGAAATGGGAGAACAGCATGTGTTTTGTAGGGCTGTGGTGCTTATAGAGCTTTTTTGTATAGATATTTTAGCTTTAATCCTGTATTTTTTTTTAATTCTGTGGTGTTTTTTTTTTTTTTTTTAACCTTAACTTTGTAGCATGAACTCTTATTCAGACTGTTTTTCCTTTTCTGTTAGCCCTAGAAGATCCTGCTCAGGTCACAGTCCTTATTTTATTATAACTTGGCAGAAAAAGGCAGGAAAGAAACTGTTTGATCTGAGAGAGAATCATGCTTTTTTTTTTTTTT
>WBMY01012081.1:395943-463871 GCA_013397315.1 Donacobius atricapilla
TTTTTAATCAACTCACATAATGAGGCAGCTGAAAGAAACTATGTCACAGTGACTTTAACCAAAAATAATCTTGTATAAACCAGTTTGCATTTAAACTTGGAAAGAACCCATCACGGTATCTTTCACACCCACAACATAACCCGGAGTACCATTCCTTTGACTGGAATTGAATATCTAATCTTCAGCCCATAGATTAGACGAAGCTGTCTTCTGAGTGCCCTACTGCCCCTTGGCCTGCATTTGCTTCTCCTCAATTCATCACCTTTCTCTCTGTGAGGAAATCACCATGTAGATAATGTTCTGCCAAGAATCTGGCAGAGCTATCTTTCTTTTTCCATTTTTTTTAAATCACGTTGACTAATGCTTCTGTTCCAAAAGCTCAGTGTTTCCATGGGCAGGGTAGACAAATTAAGGATATATGCATATATACTTAATATATAGCTGTCAAAACTTTAAAGGGATACTTCAGAGGATTATTTTCCTTTCTGCCTACCTGTGAAGATAGGCTACTGCTTTAAATGTGTAGCCACTGGCTTCAGGCTAGCTGTCCTTCTAGCTCCCTTTGGACTTGGGAGTTTTGGCAAAAAGTTGACCTGGGTTTGAACTGTCCCAGAGTCAAGTTTTCAAAAACAAAACCTGACCTAAGCTTTGTGAAGGCTGAACTACTCCCAATTTCATCTGTCTGTTGTAGGTGTGTTCTGCCCATAAGCTTATAATCTTTGAGATACAGGGGAACAAAGGCTCGAGATACAATTGTCTGACAACTTGTCACAACTGCACACAGCTGAATCTTGGCTAACAGGTTTCCATAAATGTGCTAACTGATCTGTTTAATAGCTATTCACAGAGGGGATGAAACCTTGTACTTAGAAAATATATTATTACTCTGGTTGTGTGTTCCTGTAATTTTTCTCCAGCTGTCTACTGAAATATTTTCTAAATTTTTTTTTGGGGTGTATCTTCATTGGTATAGAAATATAAATTAACCTCAATTAAGATTAAACCCTGAACATTAGTTTTGAATTAAATATAACTGTTACACTGAACTATATTATGATGAAAAATAATGCAGCAGTGAAATGCAGTGCAGTCATCTCATGTAAAAACTCCCTTTCCTTTTGGTGACTGCAAAGCAGCCAGTGAAGACCCCTTCTGCTGTGTTCTATTTCAAACATTTTTGGTTTCATTCATGTTTACTTCAAAATGGGTGTATGGAAAACTAGAAGGACCAGATAAAGTATCTTCAGCAATGTCTATGTCTTCTCCATGTAGCATCTAATCAGCTTTAGACTTTGTAGCTGTCTAGTACTGCTAGGATGTCTAGGAACTTATTTTTGTTGATTAACTGGGTATTAATCCTTTCATGACATCCTCATGAGAGAAGGGAAGCAATAAGTTTGCTAGTTAGAAACAAGTCTTTAACTGTTCATACTGACCAAGGACTTCAAATTTGCATAAAAGGGGAGAAATTCAAATTGAAACAGTGAACCCTTTCTGACACACAGCATAATTTTAAGGACCGACGGAAAAAGCCTTAAAGAAAGACACACAGATCCCGAGTCCCTGCTGTGCACAAGAGGCAGCCTGCAAAGAACTCCGTCTGGCTGCATCTCCATCTGCCACGGCGCAGGGTGGGCAGGCTGGCCCTGTGTAGAGCATTCCCTGTGCTCCAAACCTTTCTGGAGGTTCCAGTGCTCTCTGCTGGCCGCAGAGTCGGAGGCCAGTGACCTGGTTGCAACAGTTTGCATCCCTGGAGTTAGATTGGATGAATCTCGGCCTTACTCACTGCTTATGAGCAAATGTGGGATACATGGGCAGGGCAAAAGGGCAATTTTCTTGTGGTAAGTGATGGCATTAGTGGGTTCAGACACTTTTCTTTCTTTGTTTTGGTCCATTCTTATATCTTATGATGGACTGTTTACTTAATGCCTGCAGGTATGTATGACAACTATTACAGTATATTTACTGTATTTCTTTCCTTGCACCCTTGTCTTGAGTGTGAGAAATTGCCACATGAGAAACAACTCAGAAACATAAGTGGGGAGGATCACCATGAGCATATCTACGTGAATACAGTTATTAGCCATTTCTTCCAGTTAGCTGCTACAAAGATTTTAGATGGAAAAAATTTAAAGGTGTGTCAGACCTGAATATTTAAAATGAATTCATGTAGAGACAAAAGTCACACTTAATCTTTTAATCACTGAAATTTAATCACACTTCAACTTTTCCAGTGAGAGGCATTTGCTAACATGTCAAAATAAGGGGGGAGAAAAAGAGAAAGAAAGAAACAAAAGGGAGCTAAACATGTAAAAGAGCATGAAACATGGCTGTTCTTGCCAGCCACGAAGAACACAAGATCTTCTTCAAATTGGAATCCTAATTCTGCTTTACAAAACATAAGCCCTTTTAGATAGGTATATAAGTCTGCAGCAGACAGGCTGTGCTTTAACTGGAAACTGATGAAAAATCTTTGTTATTCTCAGCTGCAGTTGGCTGAGGGACATGATTTGATCAGCCCTCTCTGTGGGGACACGAATAGGTAACCCAGCACAAACTGTAATCCAGGAACTTAAAATAGCAAGTATTGTGTTAATAAACAGGCAGGGAATATGTGACTGAATGTTTTGGGATTTTGTCGTTAAACAGCTGAACAGATCCTTGAATCCGATACAGACTTTGCAGTACAAGTATATTTTGTAAGAAATACATATGAGGAATCCAGAGGAAGTAGAAAAAGTCTTGCTCAGACTGAGGTTAAATGGAAGCTTGATTTCACAGCCATTGCAAATGGCCACTGCCAACTCCTAGTTTTGTAAAATCATAAATTTGTAAAATGTATTTATTTGTCCTTCCACGTGGGCAGCATCATATACACATTGCATAAAACAAACTGTAAATACTGACTAGCTTGCCATTAGTGACTGGACTCATGTCACCGTTTAGGAATGGCATTCTCCAGTTTAGTACTCCCATTAAAAACCATGAGCTGCTCCCCTCCCCTCACTGGTGGGAGAAAAAAGCAGAAATTACAGACTGAGATAAGAACAATTTACTGGAAATAGCACTGAGATAAGGAAACAAACAGTAACAGCAACTGTAGTAACAAAAATATACAAAGAGAAGGTGATTTACATGCCAGATGCTCATGAAACCCAAGACAATGAAAAACAATGGTGGACAGACCCTATACCTTCCACACTTACTCCTTCTTGGAAGAAAAAGAGCCCCCTTCTCCTGTCCCTGGCTTTTCAGATGTTCCTGATGTAAAATGGTATTGAATTCCACAAGGTCTTCCTTGTCTCCATCCTGCCCCACTGATCTGGGCTGGAACCAGGACAATTCTAAACAGCTTATTTAAGTCTATAGAAAGCACACAGGCTTTCCCTTGTTTGCCACCAATTCTAGTCTTTGACTTGTAGTACTTGATAGAGTATTGTTTGCTGTAACATGTATTTACATTTTCTTCATAAAAGCTGCCTTTGTCACTTAGTACCAGGACTTGGTATCAATGGCTATTTGGGTTGCCACAGGAAAAGCCTTTTCCCTCACTCTGACATACTTTTTTTTTGCCCCCTTTATTTTAAGGACTAAATGCTTTCAAAATGTTAATTTTTAAAACAAAACTATTTTTTTGCTGTCAAGGAAAAATATCTGAAACCACAATAATTCTTTTGTCTGTCTCTGAATCAAAAATAGCCAGGCTGATCCAACCTAGAGGCTGGATGGTCTTAGTGCCCATTTTTCATTTGGTGTGGCTACAAGTTATAAAGAGTGCATCATGTTGAAACTGGATAGACCTGAAAGGAATTAAGCATCAAATTGTTCTGGACTTCGTAAGGTCATGCACATGCTGAAGGTAGTGATGATGTCTCTAATGAGCTTGTAAAAAGACTAAATGTGGAAAAGAAACTTGTTCACTCTTCTCTTTTTCTTAGGAATTGAAAAAGGAAATTATGATTGCAGCTGTAAGACTTTAGTTAGTATCATTTAAATTTGGCTCTTCTCAGCATAATGTGAGCTTATCAGTCAGTGCTCCAGAAGCAGATAAATATAATTACCCTTTTGCGATCCAACAGATGAGTAAGAAACACCCTTGCTACTTTAAGAGATGTAGTAAGAACCAAGTAACTGAGAAATTGTAAGATGCTGAATTTTGTTTTGTGTACTGATCCAGCTCAGTCAAGTGCATGGTTTTGCTTTTAATCTGTGATACTGAAATATTGCACCTCCAAATGGGTCTGTTCGTAGCTATGTGAGCATGACAGCACTTCTTCTATCGTAGCTTCTCCTCACACATTTGAACAGTGCTTTGTAGCTCTTCCAGCAGGCATTGATATTCCTTGGAGAAGGAGGAGTAGGAGGTCATGGGAAGGAAAGAGAAGAGGGTTAAGAAGCAAAGGGTTTCTTCTATCAGCAAGCCTCAGTACTGCACAAGTATTCCTGCAGTGTGGCAGTGCAGTGCTCCTCTTGCCACCAGGGAGAAATCTGTCCCCACCAAATGCACTGATTTCAAACAGGAAGAGTTAGCAGTACAAAACCCTGTGTGCAAACAAGCCCTGCACCTCCTCTCTCTGTGCTTTATTCTTCCGGCTCAACCATTTTTACTTTAATTGTAAAAATGCACCTTCTTCTGTTGTTTCTCTCTCAGTTATTTTGGCATGGCTGCAAGCTTTGAATTGCTTCTCAGATGTGCTGTTTTCTGAGTGTGCATTCCTTTACTGGTAGCAAAGACATACGTATAGAACTCGAGGCTTTGATATAAGTGAGTTACACAATCATATGGCTTCGAAACCAGGGCAGAGTAATTAGGTTTTTCTTCTTTTATTGACCATTATGAATTTGGAATATATTCTTGTCTGAGAGGTTAGAGCAATGTAAAAAGCAAATACAAGATTGGGAAGTATCTTGTGTCTCTTTGGTTGCCAACCTGGGGTCTGGAAGAAATTTTCTTGCACTGGATGTTGGCTGCATTTTAATTTTTCCTTGTAGTTCTGAGCAGGGATCAGGTGGGTCAAATACCACAGATCTGCTCTTTGTTCCAGGAACAGAGCTGATATTGTTACTGTCTAAGTTGTGGTGATGTCCAAAACGTGCTGGCTGCTTTCCAGACTGGAAGAAGGAAGTTGTACCTGCTTGGAGAGTTCAGTTGTTCCGGATGACAGAGATTGAGAAAGTGTCCAGGAATAGCAGAGCTGTACCGAAAGGCTGGTTGTGGTCAGCATGATAACTGGCAGTCTAAGCAGCAAAATGTTGAAACAACTGGTGCCTGTGTTTACCAAAGGAGAACTTTAGGAACGCGTGGGACAGACATCTTTGAGATGTGGTTTGAGAAAAGCCTGTGCTGCTGTGGAAGAGGAAACGTCTGAGTCCTTCCAGCTCTCCAGCGCAAAGCTTTCTAATTGCAAATGCATCTGTCAGCTCCACGTGCTCCGCTTATCCACCTAAGCGCTCTTCAGGAACGATACATCCTGGGTCAGCTAATCCCCTTTGATAGAGTTACAATCTTGCGTGGGCAAAGCAGTCAAGGCCAGGCTATGTATTTTAATATTCCCCCCCTCCCCGTTTTCTGTGTTTAGACAGCATAAAGTATTTCCTGGTTTTGGGAATTTTGGGTTTCAGCAGCCAGAAGTTTATGTAGAGGAATATAACCATTAATAAACCAGATAGATTAGTAGAATAAATAACAAACTGATCTAGTAAACTAGATTTATTAGTCAACAAAACAACTTAATTGGGATATATAATGGAAACTTGGCTTTTTGTGTAAATTGACACGTTCTGTACAGGCAGCAAGGCAAGTTATATTTATGCTTTTTTTTTATTATTTTAATATTTAAGCATAAATCACCTCAAGAGGGAAATTTCAGAAACAAGCTGTTCATCAAGTGCATGGATTGGTCCAGATGGAGTCATATTGATATTCTAATCAAGCCTTCAATCAAGGTAAGGGGAGTTACGTGGTTGATACTTAAGAAGAAACTTGAACTTGAAGCATATTCACTCATAAAGGAGGTTTTCTTTAAAGTAATGTAATGCTCCCTTCTGACGTATCAGAACTAATTGAGACAAATATGCTGGGAAGATCCTGAGTTGCTACCTCTGAAAGGAAGAGGGGAAGGAGTCCTGCTCAAGTAGTCCAGTTGCCTTTCTTTGGCTTAAATAGCTGCAGTTTCTCCTTATTTAGATCAGGATTAACATCACACAGACCAGACTGGAGAGAACATATATTTCTTGTTCTTCTGGAAGTGCCCCAGATGCTGAAGCTATTATGTAAACTCATTGCTTTTTAAAAATAAGGCTAAGGCAAATGAGAACTACTACAAACTGCATTTTTGTAAAAGGACCTTTTAACATTCTGTATCTCTGCATGTCTCTTCCTTCTCTTCCTGTTGTAGATTATGTGCTTTCAGTTGAAGGTGGGAAGCAAGGGATCACATAGCTTTTTAAACGTGGGACTTATGAAGAATCTGGATGCACATCCCTCTGCATTGCTTTGGCATTTTATTTCATTCTTAGCTGTTGAACAGCAAGTTCTGGGCTTGCCAGTGGCCTGGTTATTCCTATACTTCAGTCCTGGTTTGTGCTTCCTGTACGAAAGGCCTGTGTCAAGTAGCAACAATCAGAACTGTAGGCTAAAACTCGGCAATAGTAGAGCACCAAGTGCTTGGAGGAAACTGTACAGGATGGGTTGCTTGAAAAGAGATGCTAAAACCGGGGAAAAGAATGAAGAAATATAATTTGAGATGATATGTGGAAGGACCATAGCCAAAACTGTGGACTTTCCAAGTGTAGATTATTTGAATCCTCTGGGGATCCAGAAAGAGTCTCAGCTTCTGGCTCCATCTCTGTAACTGTAGGACTCTGGGTTCAGATCCAGACTTTTCATCTGTTTCTTATGTATGTAAATAGCCTGAACCTTAATCTTGGGCATAACACCCTGAACTTTAGAGAAAACTGCAGTTGGGTCTGTGTTGTGGTTTTTAGAAAGCTGTTGTGGACTGGAGAAAGGTTCTTGCAGTAATGTTGAGAGGCTTAACATTCAGCAAGCAAGGAGTCATGGCTGCAGAGTGCATAATGCCATTAAAAAATATTGAAAAAATAATAAAAAAATTAGTTGTGTGCACAACCTCCTGCCTTTGCCCTACCCCTGTGTATTCACCTCCTGCCCTCCCCCAAATGTTATCTGAATCAATTTTTAATATGCAGTGTTTGCTGAAACATGGTGTACTTGGCTGAATAGATATAGACAGTTAAGTGTATCAGTCAGCACTCATGTTTTTGACCCAATAACCTAATTTTTACAACCAGTCTAGAACTACATAGTGTTTTAAAAACCATTCTGGAACTGCGTCCAGCAATCAAATAGACCATTTGTATGAATAAATGGGAAAAAGCTGTGTAATGGTGCAAGATGGTGCTCCTCAAATCATAGAATCATAGAATATCTTCAACTGGAAGGGACTCACTAAGATCATCAAAGTCCTCCTCCTGGCCCTGGACAAGACACTCCAAGAATCATACCATGGGCCTGAGAGCATTTTCCAAATGCTTCTTGGACTCTGTCTTGTTTGGTGCTCTGGCCACTTCCCTGGGGAGCCTGTTCCAGTGTCCAACCCTGCTCTGTGTGAAAAATATTTTCCTGATATCCAACCTAGACCTCCTCTGTCACAGCTTCAGGCCATTCCCTTGGTACTGGGATTAGGTGAGAGACGAGACTACTGAGAGACGTTTTAAAGCATGATTTACTGCTATTGTCTTCATCAGTCTCAGAGAGAGTGAGAACGTCTTCATATCATTCGTCAGAGGTCACAAGACCTCTAGCTGCAATGCCTTTTAAAGATTTATTGTTCAATAAACTACTGCCACACAATTTGTTAGTGTTTTCACACCAATCTCTAATTATTTTGTTTTACATGTTTTGCCACAGTGCGGATCTTCTTTACCAATCATATAACACCGCACAAACCTACAGTACTACATCTTGAAACTTCTTACTACCTTTGTAACAAATTCTCTAGCCAAACTTTTCTCCTCTAATACTTTCCACTATGTAGCTTAACATCTTTCTGTTTAAACTACAAATCCACATTCTTGCTCTACATCTGGAAGCCTTTTCCGAGTCTCAAATCAAACCATGTATTCATTTCTGTGTCTGGGCCTGCAGGACCCGAGGGTCCTGTCACTGGTCACACAGAGAAGACATCGGTGTCCGGTCCTCATCTTCCCCTCACAAGGGAGTTTCAGACTGCAATGAGGTCTCCCCTCAGTCTCCTCTTTTCTGGTGACCTCCCCTCTAATCTCCTCAGTCCCTAGCAGACCAAGTGACCTCAGCCACTCCTCATAAGGCTTCCTCTTCAGACCCTTCACCACCCTCATGGCCCTCCTCTGGATGCTCCATAAGAGCTTCATGCCTTTTTTATATTGTGCTGCCCAAAGCTTCTCACCGCACTCGAGGTGAGGCTGAGGTGAGGTCACAGAGTAGAGCAGGACAATCCCCTCCCTTGCCCAGCTGGCCATGCTGTGCCTGATGCACCCCAGGAGAGGGTTGGTCCTCCTGGCTGCCAGGGCACTGCTGGCTCACGTTCACCTTTCCACCAACCCCTGGGGCCCTTCCTGCTGCGCTGCTCTCCAGACCCCTGTTCAGCAAAATGTGAGGCTGGAGAATGCGGGCATCGATCCCGCTACCTCTCGCATGCTAAGCGAGCGCTCTACCATTTGAGCTAATTCCCCTTGTGCACAGTCAGAAAAGAAATAACTATATAACATATGCCATAAGAATGACTATTGTATGTATAATAATAATAACAATAATATTTCACGTTTTCCGGGAAGTGGATGTGCAAATCCTGTTCATTGTCTGACACTTGAGTCTGTATATCTAATTCCTTGCATATGGAATGGAATGTTGTGTATCACATCAGCAATTACCTGCACAACTGTGCAACATTTTGATTTAGGTCTTCAGTGTAGGTTGGTTTGAGGACTCCTGGGTTCTCTTCACAGCTTCATTCCTGGTTAGCTTTGGCCAAGTCATTAACACCTATTACTCCTTTTTGCCCATTTATTATAGGAGTGTAATATTTTACTTGCCAGGTTTATGGGGCGAATGCAGATTTAATTTTGAAAAATTATATAAGGCTGGAGTTCTAGAAGTGTGGCCTTTTAATCTGAAATATCCCAGTGTGTATTTCTATGACCTATACTTTTGACTTTTGCTATAAGGTTAATTCTCATTGTGCTTGGAAGGACATGAAGACAGACATGCTGTTTGTCCTTTTTCTTCAGAGTGTGGTAAATCTGGCAGCTTGTGATTGGCATTATGTAAATGGTCATACTAAGGAAGGTTGCTAGAGGTTTTGTGGGGAAGGAGTTTCTAGAGAACCTGACAAAATTAATCTGGGATGAAAAAAGTGTTAAAGCATTTCCAGAAAACACCATCACTGGCAAAAGGATTGCTCTTTTTCTTCTTGTACATAGGTGCAGAGTAGCTTTGTGTGGCAGCATGATGGGATTGATCCTTGTTTCCCTTATTCAAACTCATAAATACGGAGCATGGATTGATACAGGTCTCTGCTGCCATTGGAGCTGCCTCATTTTTCAGAGGTGTTTTAAGACTAACCATCCCCCTCACTGTGATAATGGTAAGTATGTTGAGTTTTCAGGTATTTTTGTGGCCAAGGTTGAGTTGAGCTTTTGCTGCTGCAGCTAAATAAAGCACTGGTACCACATGCACATTGAACCAGAGAGAAATAAGTTATTGGATTGTCTGTTTCTGGTTTGCCCAAAGAAGGTTTTTTGTTTTGTTTGGTTTTGTTTTGTTTTATTTTAACTGGGAACTTTTACTTGTGGATTGTAAGTTTGGAAGTAACACTTTGACTGAGAAACCTGACTGTCTATGTTCCTATCTTTAATTTTTTGAGGTTACAAATGCCATCAGTGGTTTACAAAGAAGAAATGGGATGTTTCTGCTGGGTTACAAAACAGTTGTAGGTCACAGTGCTTGCCTTGTGAGCTTACTTCTGTGGGGGATGAGGGTCTTGTACAATTCACCTTTTAATGCTGGGGTTGAGTATGGCCTCCTGGATGGAGTAAGTGAAGGATTTAGAGTATAGGCAAGTGATCTAATGGGAAACCTCACAGGTCTCTCTGGTCAAGTTATGCCTCATAGATTTCAAAATTTTGGGATTCATTTGGAATCCCAAAAATCCCACATTTCACATTTCTGTTTCCCGCTCCTTTCGTAATGGAACATCTTGAGTCTGCACTACAATACTTTCCAGGCAAACTTCTGAAAGCCGAAGTATTTGCAAATAATATTCTTTACTTAGAGAGGGTGTTCTTTGCTGATTGCAAATCCCCCTGATTGCAACACCTGGGGACAGTGAGTTGTAAGGAGCAGCTGAAATTCAGCTTAATCAACAGAGAAGTAAAGTTGAGGTCACAAGGGGGAAATTTTCACCCTTCCACAGCAGGACATTCAAGGCCTGTGAGTGTTAGTGTGTGTGGAAATTTCACCCATGACTAAACCCAGACTTGGCTGTCCAGCTGGTTTTGCCCAAAAGTATCTCCCTGAAATCTTTGCAGATGTCAGAATTCACATGGGGTGACTAAGCCTGGATTTTCCCTCCTTGTACGCTCTTGCGCAGTGTTTGATAAAGTAGCTGTTCATTGGCACTCACACCAAGTTGGGTCCATGTTAGAGACAGGTTGTATAAATTGGAAGCACTTTTTTTTTTTTTTNGTTTTCTTAAGTAAGCCTTCATTTTCTCACAATGCCTCAACATATTTTAATTTAAGTATCATTTGTAAACCATTACTTTACAGTCTTTCTGCAGGTATAATTCTTTAGGGGCAAAAGCAGTTGATTGACATTTTCCTCAGCTCATGAGGCTGTGCTCTATCACAGAGAAATGAGAGGTGATTATATGCCAATATACTTGCTGGTCTTAGATGCCAGAGCTGCTTTTCATTCAACTCTAGTACAAAGAAAATTCCTATGTTTTCTTTTCTTCAGTTTCTCCCTACCTTCCCCACTACCCATACCTGTTCTCTCTTTTCAAAGTGCCTCTGCACATGCACATACAGCGTATGCAAAACAATATCTGGAAACTCTTAAGAACTGTAGGGAACCGAGTTGAAAAGGCCCTAGAAAAATGACGAGGATTGCATTGCAGTGTGTTCTGAATTCCCCTAGGTGTCATGTTCTAACCCTTCTGCGTCTCTGCACGGGCAGATTCTGTTTCAATTTATGTTCATCCAAGATAAATAGCTGCATTGCTTGAGGAAATATTAATTTCTGAGGAGAAAAAAGGTCTTGGACATGACAATGCAAACACATAATTAAAAGGTTGTGCCCTCAAACCATAAAATGCACATATTTTTCCTATATTGTCTGATGGGTTCAAAAAGAATTGGGAATGTTTGTTTTGGCTTTTCAAAGCCTTCCATTTGGAAACAGTTATGAATGTGGGACTTGTAGTGAACAGGTTTGTAAGATGCTTATGCTTCCCCCCCCCCCGCCATGGCAGACCCCACATGCATCTGCCCACCTCTTTCTTGGCTGCCTGTTTCTACCCCCCATGCTGACACTTGACCCTCATCCTCAGCTTTTTGTGGCAAAGAGTAGATGTGGTGACATTTTTTTTGGCAAGTACAAGGCATAGCCTTATGACTTGCCTTCCCACAGCCTTCTGCTTCCCATGTCTTTTTAAGTGTCATGTGTCCTGAGCTTGCAGGCCTCAGGGTACTCTAGAGGTGGAAGAGGAATAACATCTTTCTGCAGTGTGTTTGCTCTCTGGCTAATCCTGTATTTTTAACATTGCTTTTATTTTTACTTCTCAATAAAAATGCCTCACAAATGTTGAAGAGAAAAGGTGGCNAGATACAGGTTTTATAAATTGGAAGCACTTTTTTTTTTTTTTTTTAAATGTTCTAGCTTGAAAGGTGTTGTGTGTGCAAAAAACTTTTTTATTGTGAAATAATAATTAGATTGATTGTGGAAAAAGCCCTCCTTCAGTGTCCTCTTGGTGCTTTAGGCCTTACTTATCCATTAAGTAATTAAGTAAAAATGAACTCTTCTTTTATTGCTGTCATGCACATTTTGGAAGTTACAGTGTGAATTGTTGGCCAACTACTAAGTGTGTNAGCTGCATTGCTTGAGGAAATATTAATTTCTGAGGAGAAAAAAGGTCTTGGACATGACAATGCAAACACATAATTAAAAGGTTGTGCCCTCAAACCATAAAATGCACATATTTTTCCTATATTGTCTGATGGGTTCAAAAAGAATTGGGAATGTTTGTTTTGGCTTTTCAAAGCCTTCCATTTGGAAACAGTTATGAATGTGGGACTTGTAGTTAACAGGTTTGTAAGATGCTTATGCTTCCCCCCCCCCGCCATGGCAGACCCCACATGCATCTGCCCACCTCTTTCTTGGCTGCCTGTTTCTACCCCCCATGCTGACACTTGACCCTCATCCTCAGCTTTTTGTGGCAAAGAGTAGATGTGGTGACATTTTTTTTGGCAAGTACAAGGCATAGCCTTATGACTTGCCTTCCCACAGCCTTCTGCTTCCCATGTCTTTTTAAGTGTCATGTGTCCTGAGCTTGCAGGCCTCAGGGTACTCTAGAGGTGGAAGAGGAATAACATCTTTCTGCAGTGTGTTTGCTCTCTGGCTAATCCTGTATTTTTAACATTGCTTTTATTTTTACTTCTCAATAAAAATGCCTCACAAATGTTGAAGAGAAAAGGTGGCGCTGGGCTAGCCTAGTATTAGTGTCTGCATCCAGTACTGTTGATGTGCCTGTGTGCAAGCTGAGAGAAGTTTCATTTGTACCAATTTGGGTCCTTTGTCCTATGAATTATTTTTCCTTCTATTACACATGATAGAAAGTAACCCTGACTCTCATCTCTTTCTTGCCTATTCTGTTCAAACAGAATTAAAGCAGCATATCCTTTCATTGGCCAAATTTATTTCTCCGAGAAATCTCTTCTGATGGATATGGGAAATGCAATTAATTCTGAAAAGGTTAAGACTCTAAACCCTTCTCTGAGTGTGAAACGCTGGTATATCAGGCTTTTGGCAGATGTAGACTAAAGGAGAAAAGAGACTATTTCTTAGGATTTGGAAGTGGAAATGCAATGTCATTATAGAAACCAAAGGGAAATCTCCTCAGGGGATTAACTCTCCCAAGAAAGACTGTCCCAGAGTCTCCTGTGAATGGTGGGTGTGGCTGCTGTGAATGAACGGGTTGTGCCAATGGGCATGATGTTGGTACTGAAATATGACCATCTGATGGGGTTCAGACCATTATGAAAAATTGCTTGTTAATCTCTATCCGAGTCTGAAATATGGCAGAAATAAAAAGCTCTATGTAAAATTATCTGGTTCTTAAAACAGTAATGATGGCTCAGAAATGAGGTCTGATCATGCTTTCTGTTGCTTGATGCCTACATTAAAACAGGCAGAGCACTGTATATAATAAACTGCAGTGCTGTAAGTGACCACTGTCCTATAGTTAGGAAATCTAATATGTATTTGTTATACACATTCCATTCGTAATGAAAATGAACATTTTTTTTTGTAATTTGAATACCTCACTTGTAATTCTGACATGTTCCACAGTATTGCTACAGGTCATCTGGAGTAAGTGTGATGAGATAGCTTTGACAGCATGTAGTAACAACGAAATCCTTACCTCTCCCCACTCTGCGTATTCCTTCAGTACTTCTAATTTAGGCAAAATGTATTTACCTGAAATTACAGGCGGGATGAATTGTTGCAAATCCGGGGTTACCCCTCTCATTTCCTCAGAGAGAGACTCTCAAGAAGCTTAAGCCCTTTCACAAGAAATTTAAGGGGGGCATTGTTTTACAGATGTGACGTGAGGATACAGAACAGACAACCACCCAATCCAGTTAACTAGAGGGAAGTTATGACAAAATCAGAATGGTGATGTAAAATGTTAGAAAAATAAGCACAAAACTTCAAAAATGCATGTCAAATCTGCCTGGTATCAGTGCAGGTTTTTCACCAGAGAGCTGTTCAGTGGTTGTAGGATGCAAGCTGCTGCATTTGAAACCCTTTGCAGTGATGATGGTGCAAGCAGGAAGGATGTTTTTGAAAATGCTAACACAAATATAAATTCCAAGTCTTTCCTTCTTAAGTTGAGTAAGGTAATAGTGCATAGCTGATGTTTGAAGACCTAACAGTGAAAACAATCTCTGGCTGCTAAAGAGATCATGAGGAGGCCAAGAATCCTCATCAAATTAAATCAAATTTCTCTTGAGAGAGTCCAGACCTAATGGATGAGAGCTCTATTCTACAGGCAAAGATGGATAAATTGTACATAAACTGGGCAACAAAATAGTGGTATGTATCAGGCTTGGATTACATATGACTATTAATTGGAAGTAAGTTCTCAGGTTTCTTCTTGACAAATGGGATGCTTGAAAAAGTCAGTATAGCTGTGCCTTTGAGCATCATTGTGGGTCCCTGCCAACTCAGGATATTCTGTGATTCCTCATTACGTGAAAAAGTAGTGCCTGTTTGCCTTGAGCAGCCCCTACCTCCATCTGGGCAAGGGCTGTTTTCTGCCACCTTGACCTCCTGTTTTTCCCTCTTCCTGTCTGTTCCTTGAGCTGGAAAGTAGGATGAAAGCAGCTCACAGTATGCAATGGTCTGTCCCTCCTTGGCTTTTAAGTGCCCACTGGTACTTGCTGGGCAATGAGGAGAGCCTGCTAAGGGAGCTGGGTGTTACTCCAGGAGGTGCTCAGGCAGAGCTGGCCGGACTTGGAGGTGTGAAAGATTTTCAGTGCAATCTGTGTCTTATGTGAGACTTGTTCATGCACTTGCTGCCTTAGAACTTGCTATGGTAAGAGAAAGCCCAAGGTCAGGTTGGATGGGGCTTTGTGCAACCTGGTGTAGTTGAAAGTGTCCCTGCCCATGGCAAAGGGTTTGGAAATGGACGATCTTTAAGACCCCTTCCAACCCAAACCATGCTATGAGTCCATGAAGGAAACAATAAAAATACTCTTTAAACAGCTGACTTTAGAGTCAACTAGAGTGCAGGTGTCTTTCTGTAATGTATACTTTCCACCTCTTTGTCTTAAGCTTGTTTTTTGTTGTTTTTTTTTTTTTTTTTGTAAATTATTAAATGGTCAAAGTGAGTGCTGGCACAAAGCTGGGCTTCTGTACCAGTGCTCTTATGTTCTTACAAAACGAGTAGCAGCTGACCCTGAAGTGAGAGGCTAGAGAGCTGTGGCACAGCTCTGCTGTGAGATTCAGAAAATGGAGACTATTGGATCTTGGTCAATCATAAGTTTCCAGGGCAGGTCTTACGGCACAAATAATTACAAGAAGTAGGATATTTTGCAAGATGTCAAATTAAATTATTTAATTGATCCATTTGGTCTTAAAAAAAACCAGTCTTGTTTTCAGCACATGAAACATGGTGTTACATCTGTCTAACTGAAGAGAAGGGACTTCCCTTCCAAAATCATAGTGCCATCCAAAGTGTGACCCTTCCCTTGATAAGGATTATAGTTTTCTGAGGAGCAAGGAGAAAAATTCTCTGAGAGCTGAATATGCTTTTGGCATACCAGGAAAGAGGAGAAAAGACTGATTTGAAATACATGAATTTCTTGTTCATGTGAATTATCTTATGGTCAAGTAAGATTAATATGGTCTTATGGTCAAATATAGCAAAACAGCTCTGTGGTTAGAGTCACGGTAAACACTGAAGTCTGCAAGAGCTTGTTTTTTCACCACCACCTGGTTTGGAATGATTTCAAAAATTTGCTTCTCCTCTATTATTGATTGAAAATGAGGACTTCAGAGTTTTTTTTGCAAAAACCTTGGACATTTCATCAGAAAGCTGAACATCTGAAAAACCCAAACTTAAAAAAAATTACTTGTCTTGCTATAAACTTTGTTGTTCCATGTTAACATTTTTCTTTAAGGAATGAAATATTTGCCATGAAACATCAAAGAAACTTTCTTGGTATGTTCAAGAAGGAGGCCCAATACATGGCGCATCGTGGGAGATGTAGAATCATCTGAGACGCCAAGCCAAATCCAATTTTAAAATTCTCAAGAGATGACAATATAGGATTCCAAATGAAAGCTTCTTGGGTTCTAACCTGAAAAATACTGCTCTATAGGGATGATAAACAATTTGTCAGGTCACTGGAACATTTGATAAAAGATGTATGCTTGTAGGGAAAATGAAGTGAACCCCTTTTTTCTTTTTGGATGGTAGCCTTGTGAACCCGGCCCAAGAAGGTCAGAACAAGTCCCCTCTGATTCCTTCATTAGTCATCTATAAAGAAGAACTGCAACTGTGGGACAGTTGGTTAGCCTGCAGGTAATTCCCAAACTAGAAGAGAATCCAGCTCTATCTCTAATATAGCTGTGTCAGCTTTGGTACCAGGTTTTATCAGTAAAATAAACAGACACAACTGAATTGTATATGGATTCAATTGGCACTGAAAGTTCAGTTGTGCATCTGAAATATTGAAATTGAGATTGCATCTCTCTTTTAAATACACACATTGGAAATGAAGTTGTAATTTGAGAAGATAACGTTTTTATATAGTCATTTTTCTGGCTCAAGCTATCAGTAGCTTTAAAAGTATTTTATAAATAAAGGGATGTAGTGTATTACAACGTACAATGGTACATTTGGGACATGTAACACAAACCTTAATGAAAATTCACAAGAATTTAACATGCAGAAGTTATTTTTAATACACAGTGTCTTATCTGTTTTCAGTTTTTTTGAATTACAAAATGCAATTGGGCTGTCTTAAGTACTAATTCTTTGCCAAATTTAATTTGTTTCCATATTAAAGGTATTTTCAGTTACATTGACATGAAAATCAAAAATGATTAAATTTTGTTATACTTTTAACTTAAAAACCTTCGTAATGCTGCCAATAGTGTTTTTTACAAATTTTAAGAGAATTATTTGTTGGGGACAAAAGCTACCACAATAAACCTATCTTTTTGTTTGTTTGTTTGTTTTTCCTGGCCTGAGGGGTTCATTATAATTTTGAATGAAACTCCCCATGTAACTGGGTGCTCTGATGAATGGGGGCTTGGGGCCAGAGATCCTCATTTGATTATTTGACTCCACTGAAACAGGAGCAAGTGGTTACACAACACAGCAGCTGCTGGGCTGGACATGGTGTGTCGGTGGGATGGAGGCTCCTACTGTAGGTCCTGAGAGAGGTAAATCCCTAAGGAAGGACCATGGTCCCCCCTTGGGCAGAGCACCATGTGCTACAGAGTCTTTACCAAAAGGGTAAGAAGGCATATGTGTCTACCCAACAGGCAAGTTCAAATTGTCTCCTCCTTAGTTGCTTAAAAATAGTTCAGAATAGATGTCTTAAATGCTGTTACTCCAGAAGGATTACTCAATAGTGAATTTAGCTTTGGATTCTCTCCATGGCCACAGTCCTCATTTTAACTACCCATGAAAGAATGCCACAAGGCTGCTTTTCCATCTGATTTTGGTGGGGAAAGAAAAATCTTTTGCAGAAGCTGGGACAAATGAGTAGTATTCAAGATTTTTCACATCATGATTCCTTAAAGAAGGCAGAGGAAGTGCATAATTGGAAAATAATTCAGCAGGTTCTTCCCAGTGCTAGGCTGTTTAATGCATCAGCCCATCACACTTAAATAGTTCAGGAATCACCGTTTTTGATTAAACCTGAGATGGTTCACAGAAGTTGTCTTGACAGGGCCTAGCTTTCTGTTACTGAGCTGCCTGATATTCTTTCTAATGAAAAGATTAAACCCTAGTAAAACAATTTTTCAAAATCTTCAAGCCTGCAGATATTCCTAACAGGGTAAGCATTTGCTCTCCTTTCACTGCTTGTTTCACTGTGAGGAGCCCAGTGTGCTCAAATGGTATGTTTAACACTTTTTCATATAGCAACTTTTTACAAAGAAGAGGTGATGCAGAGTAGTGTGGTACAATCTTATTCAAATTAATCCCAAAATAATTGGAGTAACAACGTGTAATCAGCAAACTGTTCAATATGCTAGGTCCTACTATTTTCTCTTGAATTTACTCCAACTAGGGGAAGAGCACTGTGTGTTTTTTGGCAGTAGCTTTTCTGGAAAATGAAATAAGTGAAACTATTCTCACAGAGAAGGGGATGAGGAGTGGTTTCAGGACCTCAGATTTTGTAATGCAGTTCTTTGAGAAACTGGCAGTGAATGAATACCTATGCTTGTTTAGACAACAGCAAGATTTTGTAAGTTTTCTGTTATTTAAGTTCTAATCTCCCACTGAAGTTAAAGTTGAAATACATTTCTCAGCCTGTGGTGTAGAGTGCTTATCAAAAAGCCTTAATAAAAACCTTGTGTACTCTGCTGTTGTCTGTAGTCAGGTGTCTCTTTCTTCTCCAGCCTTTTCTAGACCTCAGAAGCTGGGGACACTGAGAATTCTTGCATTCTAAAAATGTTGGTTTTAGCGTCACTTAAATAAAACAGAGATTCACTGCAGTTGTCTACTTTATTAAAAAAAAAAAATGCTCGTGAATCATAATTAAAAGCATTCTGCAATGCTGTGAGTTTAAAAAGTACCGGGTTGTTTAGCTGGGTTATCATACAGTACAGAGCTTGTTTTGAAAAGATTTAAGATGTGGACCTGCTCAATGTTTGGGCATATTCAGCAACACACGTACACAATGCTGCTCTTTTTATTAATACAAAGTTCACTTGACACAACACGTACCAGCATTACCTTTCTGACACAGATTTACCAGCGTTACCTCTCTGACACAGATTTAGAAGGCTTTGAAACCTCCTTTCAGGGTTTCATGTCTGCTGTGTACATAAGGTGAAGAGCCAGATTACAGAAAATATCACTGATAGATGTCTTTCCAGGGGATCTTGGCAAGAGCCACTGCTATCACCAATACTGTTTCTGATATCACTTGCATCCATTGCTGCAACCTGTCAAAACAGGTGTATTTATAGGCCTTGAGGGACTGAAACAAGAAATCAAACATTTGCGTAGCATTTTCCATCAAGTTCCCAAGGACTGAGACTCAAAGGATTTTGATATGTTTCCAGGGATTACTTAGCTGTGCTGGGTGTTTCTATGTTCTCTCTAGCAGTCAATGTCCCGCTTCTTTACTAGGTCTTAAAAAAAAGTTCTCTCTTCTACCAACGAAATCATCAAAAAAATGCTTGTTGGCTTCAGAAAAACTCGTAAAAATATTTAAATTCACATCAGAGAGAACTGGGATGAGAGCTTACTTAACACTACAAATTAAGTTAAATTAAGAAGTAGTGCACCAGTGTGATTCATTAGAGTTACTTTGCTTAAAAAAGTATGTGCCTTGCACTGAGATTTTTTTTCATCCTCTGTCTTGGCAGCAGTTAAGCTCTAGGGTACTAGAGACTGCCTACTCCTTGTAATGGCTTGGAATAGTTAATGGTGTTGAGTTCTGGAAGAGGAAGAATCCCACTAATTGTGCAATCCTCCTGGCACTAGGGTTTGGCAGGACGTCCTCACTGTGAACCTACGCTGGGTGTGCCGCCCTTTGTAGAGTGTGATGCACAGCTTTGTGTGCCTCAGGCTGCAAGAAATAATAATTTTCCGCAGGGTGAGGGAACTTCAGTGCATAACTTTTCAGGGCTAGCATGACAATTGTGACTTTTTAGGAGATTTATATTTACTGTAATGCAGCATCCCACTTTTCCAAAAATTTTTAGCGGTGATGGTGGTGAGTGATAAGGAGACAGTAAAGCAAGTTGAGTTAATGAATGCAGTCCTAAGACTATAAAGGATTTCTTTAAAGGTGAAGTGCACAGGAAAGGAATATTTTTCACTTTGTTTTGAAGAGCAAGATTAATGCAAGTTCAGGAAGGGAGTATTCAGTTGTATCGATATGTGAAGAAGGTGCCTCTTTTGGCATAATCTCAGATGGAAACAGTGGATCATGATAACAGCATTTTAATTCATAGTTTGTCAGGACATTATTAAGTGGCAATTAAAGTGACTCAAGTGCTCCAACACACAGGTTACTGAGGGCCAGCAGATGATAAGACCAAGATTAAAGAAATTGAAATGCAGATCTACATTGTCTATGAAATGGTTGCGACAATACAAGTAACTAAATCCTGTTTGATGTTACTTCCATAAACTCCTATTCTCAAGAAAGCTGCATGCACAGCTCTTTTACTTCAGTGAATAGGGAATTGTAGTCTCCTTCCATTCTTTACATCAAATGATTAGCTTGCAGCCTTGTTCGTATTTGCTCCAAGAGAAGAATGATCAAAAGTTTTCTGCTGGCTACAAACCCTCCACCCTCTGGAAATGTTCTCTTGACTGTGAACAATTTTTTCTTGGTGTCTTTTATAAATAGGAGCAAAAATTTCCAGTGAGGGAAGTCCAGGTTGTACACGCAAGAGCTGAAAGGTGCTTTCCAGGGGGAGTGTGTGCTCTTCCACAAAATCTGGGAGAAGACTGGGAAACTGTGCCCAGAGGTAGTGTATTGTGCCAGCTGCAGCCTCAACTCCAAAATTATTTGATTTGGCTGGTAGTACCGTCCCTTCCCATCCACCCCCTTTCTGAACTTGCTCCCATACATACTGTCTTGTACCTTTGTCTTGCAGCTACTTTTTTTTTTTTTTTCCCTAAATGTTTTCTTTGTTCCAAGCCTTTTAGTTTTGTGTAAACTTGTAAAAAATGACAAAATTATTTCTTCTGGGGCGTTTGCTTCTTCCAAGGATGATGATTTTTATATTATCTGGAGGAAGAAGATTTTGCCTTTTCTTTGTTCAGTTGGCCAGACAGCTCTTCTGTTTGAACAAATCTTGAAAAATTAATTAAAATACAAAATAAACATATATTTTTTCCTCTTTTGGATGGCCCCTCACTTCTGCCTTTGTCCTTGTAGGCTGTAAGTAGCAAGAGAGATCTCTGGCTAAGTGGGTTTTCAGTAGAAGAAAGAAAATTGATTTGCACTATGTAGCTAGCTGATGATTTTTTTCTTTTATATTATTGGAAATATCGAGGGTTCAGGGAATATTCACTGTGTCAGCAACCTTGCGTCTAATGAGGTTGTTTGGACTCTGCTCCCTGAGCCAGAGTAAAATCTTTGAAACATGTTAGTCACAATTTAACTGAAAGTGGGGGAGGTTTTTAACAGTGAACTTTAAGTAAACTGCATCTTTTAGAATTTCCTGGGCAGCTGCATTTCTCTCTTTGATGTACTGTGCCTGGTGACGCTGTTAATGAAATGCATAATTATGTGCTATATAATAAAACAGAGCTAACATGAAGGTGCCTAATAGGTTATAACGATGTGGAGGCCTGAGAAACTAAAGACTATTGGGGGTTGTTGAAAAGTTCCTCTGGTGACAAAGATGATGTCTACAGAGGTTTGAATAACTGTGCTGATAAATTAATTGTGGTCTCTTTGTGTGTAAATGACATTTTTCAGGATTTTGTGTATAGAGAGATTATCGAAAAAAAAAAATAGGTACAATTTACTAGGCTGCTGATGTATGAAGTGTCAGCGCCAAGTGCCTCCAGCGCCTATTAGAGGCACTGCTGGCTTTGCATAGAAGGGTGCCCTAGGCAAAGACATTTTTGGCATAGCCTGTCTCACCCATAGGATCAAAAGGAGCAACAACAACAACAACAAATCTGGCAATCTGCACAGAGAGTAAATTGCATCCTAAAGAGCAGCCCCTAGAATGCAGTCTTGGAAGGAATATCAATAAATGAAACATCACGCTTTATGATTGAAGAGTTGTAGGTGTTTTGTGACTGCACCCAACTTCCCTCCCTCCTTTCTCTGCTTTTGTCACCTATATTTTCTCTCTCCCTGTGTAATAATCTGTATAACTTGTTCATTTCTGAGAATCTTTAGGAACTGGTTTGTACGCATAGGTATTTTTAAAGGAGAGGATGTATAAGCTTCAAGCCCTGGACCACGTGGGCCCCTGATGGTGCTGGGCTGTGGCTGGGCTTGCTTGGCTGCTGCTCTGGGCTCGGAAGGGCCTGTCTGCTGGGAGAATTAGCATGTAGGGAGCTCCAGTGTGGATTTACAGCCTGCTAGTTACTTGGCACTAATTCCCTTGGGTGGATGCTTCTAGCACCTACTAAGAGCGCTTTTGTGTAGGTTAGCTTCAAGAGTGCCTTTGTGTGAGTTAGGCAAACTCCTTTTTGAAGGTGAAATATGCTGGTTTTCACTTCCCAAGCACCAAGGGTACCCAAATAGGCAGTTAGTGTGGAGTAGCTAATATGCAGTAAATTCACACCCAAGCTCACTGAGCATGAACTTCCTCATGCAGCTGAATCCCGAGGCTCTGCACTTTGTCTCTATCAGCAGGGAGCAGATGGCCCTTCTCTAAACAGGGAATACCAATAAAGCCTTATGAAGAGCACAGATATGTGTACATGAGGATTCGTGCCTGTCCATGTGCTTACACGAGATAACTTTAATCTATCACAGTTCTTGAGTTAACTTCTGCTTCCATGATTTTTGTTAAGATACCCTAAGGAGAACTTTTCTGCTGAATTGCCCCTGTTCTTGTCATTAATAGACTGGGCTTTTAGCTGTGGGTTTTGATGATTTCTTCCTTCTTCTTCAGCACTAAGACAACATACTTTTTATTATATGAATGACTGCATCTTTTGTGTGTGAATCTTCCTTGGTTCCAATTCCCTTTCCAGAATTCATTAACCTCAATTAATGGTTTTCTCTATATCTCTAAGTACTTGGATGTGAAACCAAGTCAGTTTTTAGATAAGACTTTGCTTTAGGCTGAGGTTCATAAATAAGTTGATCTATAATTAGTGTACAACTTCACTTTATCTTAAGATCACATAATGGGTTAAATTTTCATGCAAAGTTTTCTTAAATTTTTATAAATAATTTTATCTGTTTTTTATGCTTATGTTTCAAGTATAACATTGATTTCTAAGTCATGTGTACATTTTCTTTTTGTTTTTGCTCCAGTATTGCTTATATCCAAGAAAATCTCGTATTACAGAAATTGTCTCTCCAATTTCCATCTATAGTGAGAATTCCGAACAACTCCACGGACACTATGGTGGCCAAAGTTTAAATTTACTTATGTACAAAAGGTATTGCTCAAAATGCTTTTAACACGTCTTTTTAAAAATGACCTCAGCCATCCTAGCCTGCCAAAGATAAACAGCATTTCTGCTCGACAGGCATTAACCTCTGGAGGAAGTGAAGTCCAACGCTGAATGCAGAGGCGCTTGCTCTGAGCATTCAGAGTGCTGGTGTAGAGAGGAGCCCTCTTCCCTCCAGGTCCCAGCACTCAGGAATGCTGCAGGGCTGGGGAAAATCAGCGCAAACCTCAGGGTTTCTCAGTCGCAGATGTAAAATGCTGGCTGAATGTTTCTGACAATAAAGGAGGAGGATCTGGGCCAGGTCAGCTTGACTGTTCCTCCTGGAGGATAGAAGGGTAGGAGGAAGGGATATTTGGGATGAAAAACAAGAAGAGATGACTGGAGAGCCAGGCTCTGGTTCTTACCATTCTGAAGATATTCTGTATAAGTTAAAACAAAGTATTTTTTAGAGTTTAAGTTTCAAGAGTTTTTATATTTAGGGTTTCAGAGTGCTTTTATAGCATTTTATAGTATTTTTTACTGTTGGTTTTATTCCAGAAGAGTTTCCTGTAGCAAGACACTTTAAAAAACCTTAAAAGGAATCCACAGTAAAGGAGTATCCATCTGTGTGAATGAGTTGCAGCAGATATGATGAAGCAATTCTTAAAACCCCATAGTTGCTCTTTTCCTTTCAACTGACGCATTCCTGTTTTAAAATAAAACAGTTGAATGCTAGGTTTAAAGAGAAACTCAAAGAATGCTGTGGTGTTATTGGAAATCTCTGGCTACGTCCAAGCAGAAAGGACAGTTACATGACTCTGTTGTACATGGCTGACTATGCCACGTGAGTCCCTTGTTGGGATATGCTGTAAATCACCCTGAATGTTATCTTTTCTAACCCAGAACAGAGACAGAAGGAGGGTGAAAATTTAAGTCTGGATAAATTTCCTACAGCTTATCATGCAGAAATTTGATTGGCATTCTTTGAATGTAGATTTTTGGAGTACTTAACAATCTCTAACTGATGAGGACTATTAAATGGCCATGTGCTGTGATTCACTTTGTCTGAACTGGAGAAAAGTTCCTGGGTAAAAGCCTCTTAGTCTTATGAGGAAAGAGTGCATATTTAGTCCCAGGATAATTGCTAATGAATAGCACTGTTTAATGGGATGCAATGATAGAGGGAATAGTGGGATGTGAAATGAGATGGCAATTTTTACTAAAAAGCCTCAGTTAGGTATCGTAAGGAGAATATTTCTGTGCAGTGGTTTTCACCATGAAAAATATTTGACTATTTTGAGTGTGAGATCCACTTCATTGTGGGTCTAAACAACACTAATTACATTCGCATTACTCTCTATTTTGTGTAGGAGGGGTCACTCTGAATCATTTATTCAAAGGCACTGTGTACTGGTGTGCTTTAAGTCGCTTCCACTACAGGTATGAGACATTTGCAGTCGCAGATCAGGTGAACTTGGTCTACCTTTGTGCTTAGTTATAGTGGTTGTATGCAACCATGGAGGTAAAACTAATTAGCTCAAGGGTAATAAAGTATTAAAACATACTACATACCTCACCACTCATCTAAGTATACAGTCACTTACATAGGGAGAAAGGACAAGTATACTCAGAAGAGGTGTTTTGGGTGAGATACCATAATTTGTGCACATGATTTTCTACAACCAGGACTTCATGCCAATTCATAGGTTTGTGACTGTGGGGACAGGGACGCCTGCACCATGCCTTGTACTGCCCAGTATTCTTCTGCATGATAACTGATGTTCCTGCTACTTGATCTCCCGAGCTGGACTTCTCTTGGAAGCTGCTTCATCCGTTTTCTGGCATCCTTCAAGGCAACATTTGTACAAGGAGCTTGTTCTGTCAAGAGGCAGGAGTAAGGGAAAATAATTTTATATCTCCTGAGCTCAGCAAGAAAAAAAAAAAATTGGATTTGTTTGCATTTTTAGACATTTGTCACAATGCCAAGCTATTTTAAGCAATCTGGCTACTTCATCTCTACTTACTGTCCTCTTCTACATCAGAATTATCAGAAGCCACCTAAAATATGGGAATCAGATGTGAGTTTTAATGTAAGAGTCATGCTTCAGGCAGACAGGGATGGGAGGGGGAACTGTCACTGCATCAGCCAAGATTCTCTGGTGAAAGTGTTGATTGATAACTTATACCTGGGAAAGGAAGGGAGCACCCTTCCCCTTTCAGTGGACTGAGTTGCTTTCTATTCCCTTGTGAAAGAAGTAGGTAGTCCTGTGTAACCATTGCCTTCATCTCCAGGTATATGAAGAAATGGAAAGTCCTTTGTTCCATTTTTTCTTTAGGTAGAGTTCACAAATGATATCCAGTCCTCCCCACTGGCTGGCTGTCTTGCTGACCAAGATGACTGGTGACTTGTTCAGCATATCCCTGTAGGGTTTCCTCATGAAGCTGAAATGCATTCCCTACTTGGATGAGGAATCTTTTGTTTGTTACAGGAGAAAATGGTGAGGTCTCTCATGTTGATCATTCATTGTTATGTTTTTCACAGAGACTGTGTGGGTTCTCTGAGACCAGGAGCTTAAAGAGAAAAAGGGGAAACTGGAGACCCTGATCCTGAACAAGGTCCCTGGGGTGTGATGTACTGTACAAAGAGAAGGAGAACTCCCTTTCTCTTCAGGCTTATGGTAGGATCTGAATTACCGCTGCCACTGGAGTCCTGAGAGTAGTAAATGTTCCATAATGCCCAGTTGGATGCTGTTTATTAGTGGTCCAGTTGAGAATCCAGCCAAGGTTTTCACAGACTACTGTCACTGTTTCTTGTGAGCAAAAGCTGTAAAACAGAGGAACAACAACGGAGTATGGTGGAGTGTGGTTTGACTTCTGGATGACCGGTCTGGGCTTCCTGTATGTTGGGTACCATAAGATGTACACTTTCAGGTGGTGATTCCTGCCATCCAAGGACAGCAATTAAAAGCAGGTAAGAAAAATTGTTTTCTGGAAGTGCTTGCATTAACTAAAGACTAAATGAGTAGCTTGGAAAAAAGTTGCATCCTTTATTTTTTTAATCTACACTAATCCAACATGTTCTGTGTGTCTTTCAGTGTATGAACCAGTATCCAAAGCTTCATTTCTTTTCATGGCATTTATGCCAGGTAATAAGTACAGTTTCCTCTCCTAAGTGTAGGTGCTGGGTCTTTGTTTATCCTAGGTAGTGACAACTCTATACTACTGTCTTCTATAAAAGAATTAACAGAAATGCTGATTCTTTGAGATGTTCCCTAGGAATTAATTAGGTATATATCTACAGCCAAAGCTATTTGCAGGACACTTCACTTTTCTCCCTGTATTGAGGTCTACTGGACAATCTTTTAGCTTCAAATGACCCTCTAGAAAAATAAAATGTTGTCAACTCACTCTGTCCACATTTTCTTCCAAATGTAGCCATGTCTGAAAAGTTTTAGCAAGCACATTGAATTCTGGGTATAATCTAACTGTATTTATCATGAGAGGAAAAATTGCCAGCAATGCAGTAGGAGGAAATAAAAACAATCTGTGGCATTATGGATGACTTCTATGTGTACCACAGCAGATAAAACAGAGGGGAAGAAGCCATAAAGTTTCCCATGGTATTCCAATTAGATGACAAGCCCATGGAAAGAATTATAACTGCTTTCTTGGTTCAGAGTGAGGTCCTATTCACTTGAAGGACATATATATATACACATTCATATATATATAAAATTTCATTTTCCTCCCACTCCTTCTTTTTTTTCTCTCCAAGCACATTAAACATTATGGATAACCTGATCACAGATTATACCAATACTCTAAAGCAAAATACATAGCATCATAACTTGGTAAGGATTTTATAGCTAGACACTTTACAGACTGCCAAGTTTTAGCCTAAATCCTCTTAGACATAGTCTGAATAGGCTGATATATATCTCAAACAGCAGATGTAGTTGCTAAACTGCTTTCCATCATATTTAAAAAGCCATGACAGTCAGGTGAAGCCTTTAGTGACTGGAAAAAGGGAAACTTCATACCCATTTTTAAGAAAGATAAAAAGGCAGACTCCAGCAACTACCACAGACAGTGGGATTGTAACCTCAGCAAGTTTGTGGATGATGAAAAGCTGAGTAGTGCTGTTCATCTGCTTGAGGGAAAGGATGCCATCCGCTGGGGCCTTGGCAGGCTTGAGGAGTGGGCCACTGTGGACCTTGTGAAGTTCAATAAAGTCTTGCACCTGTGCTGGGGCAATCTCTGGCACCAGCACAGACAAGGTAAGGAATGGACTGAGAGCAGCCCTGCGGACTTGGGGATATTGGTTGACAAAAAGTCAGATATGAGCTGGCAATGTGTAATTGCACCCGAGAAAGCCAATTGTATCCTGGACTGCATAAAAAGGAGTGTGACCATCAGGTTTACTCTGCTCTTATGAGACCCCACCTGGCACACTGTACACCAGCTTTCAGCTCTGGCACCCTCAGCACATGGACCTCTTGGAGCAGGTCCAGAGAAAGTCCACAAAAATGAGCAGATGGCTGGTTCACCTCTCCTGTGAAGAAAGGCTGAAAGAGAGTCGTGGTTATTCAGCCTGGAAAAAAAGAAGGCTCTGGGGACATCTTGTTGCAGCTCTTTAATACTTAAAGGGGCTTATAGTAAAGATGGAGAGAGACTTTTTATCAGGGCCTGTAGTGATATAGTAAGGGTCAACAGTTTTACCCTAAAAGAGAATAGGTTTAGATTGGACATAAGGAGGACATTTATTATGATGGGAGTGCCTCATCCCTGGCAGTGTCCAAGGTCAGGTTGGATGGAGCAACCTGGTCTAGTGGAAGGTGTCCCTGCCCATGGCAGGGGGTTTGGAACTGGATGATCTTTAAGGGCCCTTCTAGCCCAGACTATTAAGCCCAGGCCATAATCATATATGATTCTATGTCCCTGGTCTCTCCAGCATAGTTTTTGGATGCTCTGTTACCTTGTAATCTTCTCCAACAAATGAAACTTCACCATTCAGCCAAATCCTCTGGGATTTGGGGACTACTATAGCTTGGGCATCCCAAACCCTGAAGAGTGGCTCAGGGGATTTCTGGTCTGCCTCTTAAAGTAAAAAATAATAATTGAAACAAATTATGAGGCCTAACACAAAGTCTTTGTAAGAATTCCAGACTCTAGATCTTGTTACTTCACCTAGCTTGGGAAATACATGGATTAAGACAAGAGAGTGAAAAATTAGTCTCTTTACATGTTGCCTTATCTCTCTTTCCACATTGCTTCTAAGCATCCTTGAAACTTTAGCAGAAGTTCTTGAGCAGAAATGCTACAGAAAGGTGTCTGAACTTTTCTTTCCATGTGTTTCCCCTGTGGTCCAAAGTTTCTCTTTCTTTTTTCTCTCTGACAGATCTTGCAGCTAACAAGATGCTGTCAGGGCCTGCCTATTTACTTCTTTAGTCTTTTATCTCAGTGATCACACAGTTTATGTAAGGCTCTGCTGTTTTTAAGTTCCACTTATTTGCTACACTTTAGTACTATTTTTGTCTTCAAATGCCTACACTCAGATGTCATTTTGCAGAGACTGTCCTCTTCCTCTGGTTGTGTCAGCTTGGTTGAGGGTTTGCCGCTCTGGTAAAGCGTGGGTGACAAAGTTACGTTTCTGCCTGGTTCTGCATCTTCTTTGTTCAGTATTATTCTGAAAGATTACAAAATGTATAAACTGTGCATTGCTGAATTCCCCAAATCAAAACAGGGACGGGGTCAGCTATGTAGGAACTGGTAGCTAGCATGAACTTATAAACACGTGATAAATTATATTTGTATATGCAGAGTGAAAGATTCAGATAGCAGCTTGCTTAAATGCCAGATAAATTTGGATCCTTCTTCAATGGAAACTGAAAAACTTTTGGTAAACAGCACCTGGTTGGTAGCAAAGAGGAAATGTGACAGACTCAAGAGAGCATGTGATTTTAGGTCCTCAGCACAGGTACTGTCAAAGTGTGGATCTTCCCTTATTTAGTTCTTCATTGGTGTTAGGGATGATAAGACCTTCTGTGTTTGATCATCTTGTTGATTCCTCTTACAGGTCTGGATAATATTCCTAGGTAGAAAATATGTTACACATTGAATGGAGAAGCAAAACCAGCCCTTAGATGAACAAGGTGGGGGGCAGCATTACGGTCCAGCTCCACAAAGGAGTGTGACTCCAAACTCCTGCAGAAGTCTGCAGGTACATTGAGAAGCTACATTACCTACATGCTGACTATGAAGGCATCTCTGTAAATACTGCTATATACAAAACCAGTGGAAGTGACACCTGGATCTTCAGTGGTACTTCACTGCCTAATTTGAATTTTGGCATTGTCATCTCTGGATGCTCTGCTTCCCATGGAACAGGGAGGCTTAAGATTTGTTTTCTTAATACTCATTATATTTTTGGAACCTCATTGATCACCCTGCCTGTTTTATTCTGTGCTCGGTGTGATAAGGCTCCAAACACAGCTGTATCTAGTACAGGGCTGCTGCAGTGCACTATGATTTCCAGCTACATTGCACACCACTGTAAACACCCCCCCTTATAAAATCTGGTTCACTGGAACACTCCAGGCTGCTGGCTGCCAGGGAATGTTCCTTAATGAGGGTAAGGAGTACTTGAACACATCTATGACTTGGCAACCCTTCCTGCTTTTTATAAGCTACTATACACTTCAGAGAGAAAATATCTTACAGGCTACTTTTTAATGGGACAAGTTTACTTAAGAGCTGAGTGGAGTTGGTGCCAGCAGTTCTGTTTTGTTCTAGCTTAATATTAGCCTTGTCAAAGTTCTTATAGCGTCTCCTGGGTGTTTCTGTATTGCATACCATATAAAGCTGGTTTTGGGAGCCAAGATTTTTGGCTGGAATATATATTATAGTGGTCTCATTATATTTTTCTAAAGTGTATCAGAGGTGGCCCTATATTAAAGATCCATGGAGCAAGGCTGATTTTTTTTTTCTTTCTCCCTTCTAGTTTTGCCTTAGCCCACACCACAGACATTAGATCCAGAATTTGAGCCAACCCAAGTTTGAGGGTTATTTGGGATCCAAGGTCTTGGTTTGACCAGTAATAAAAATTGGGTTAGTGTTTTTTTTTTTTTTTAAGATGATACCTTGGACTTTGAAAATCACCAGACTTTTGGGAAGGTGCTTTTGATTTGGGCCTGCACTAGCAACTACTATACAAAAAGATTCCTTTCTCATCTTGCTGACACAAGTATTCACTTAAAGACAGCTTGCCAACATGGCGCAACCTGTGGTGCATCCTGTCTTGCCTCTTTGAGAAGCTGTGTGTTTTATGACCACTTGATGCCTTCTTACTGACAGACATCATTAGGTGGTGGACTTGGCAAAGTTTTCCCATCAGAGGGCATCCAGCCCATCTTTTCTAGAGTATTTGTGGAGGAAGCTGGATCCTTTTCTGGCTGCACAAAGGAAAAAGGGAGCTGCTGTAACAAGGCCATGCTTTTTTCTTGGGAGAATCCTGGCTACCAGAGAAAAGATGGAGAGAAGGTGTTGAGATGTGGGTGAGATTTGTTAAAATTACATTTGGGCTTTAAGCCTATGTCAGGTTTAAGAAAACATGGCAAAGAACCACTTATATTCCTTTTTTTGCCTATTCTCCTCTGCTAGGTTTTGAGTTTGGTGTGATGCCATTACCCAAGAAGCAGCTGTATGAGCCATAAAGAGTGGAACTGAGCCCCTGACAAAAATGCTGTGGCAGGACCAGGTGCTGCTTTATGTGCATGGAAGAGCAGCAGCACAGTCCTGCCTTGGTTTTGGTGTGGTGCTGTTGGTGGTGCCCATGTGGGATGGGTGAAAGGACACATTGCTCCCTCCTGTACCTACAGCAGCTCTCTGTGGGACAGTGTCTCCCCTTCATGGTCCTCTTAACCTGGCCAGGAGCTGATGGCAGCTTGCTTCACATGCCAGCTTTAAGGCTGTGCTTGCAACCAGGTTACCCAGAACTGCTCCTAAAAGCAACAAAACAAAGTGAAGAGTTGGTGCACATGAATCTGTGTGAAGAAGGTTAATCTGAACATGCATGGAAGGCAGACTTCCAGCTGGGCAGAGTTACTGTATATCAACCCAAATATTTGTTATGGAGGCATGCTTTTCTGACAGGAGGTGGTAAACAAGGCTACTTAGCTCTATAGTTTTAAGGAAACCTGATTTTCTCTCTTTATAGGAGTTTTGTAAAGACCCCCATTGAATGAGCTACAAAGATTAGCTAATGGGCCTTTTCAGCTTAAATCCTCAGAGAACAGAGACATTGTTTTCTGCTGTTAAATTTCACCCTAAATTTCAAATTTTTCATGAAGCGATTTCAGTGTCCAAATCTATTACGAAAAAAGTCACATGCAAACAGTTTAGTCGCATTGTTGTGAATATTCAAAGGAGACAGGGAGAGGAAGGCTATATGGAGGGAAGCAGAAAGAGTTCTGTTTTCAGGCCTGCCTCATTTTCTCATGTTGCTTCGGCCAAACCAATTAATTTTTCAATATTCTCAGTTACAGAGGGGAAAACAATGCCTCCATGCCTCATGTGGCTTTCAGTGTCTGTTGTCTTTGCCAAGTATTGTCAATTTCTTAAACAAAAGGCCTTATGTAAAGGAAAAATTTCTTCTGAACTCTAGATGATTTGCTACCTGCTCTTATTTTGACTATTTAATGAAGTTACTACCTAAAGGTACTACATGAATCAAAACAATGTTATTTATTTAGATTGGTGAAACCATACAAAGAAGCCCAAGATTCCAGATTGCATTACTGTTTATTTTTAGAGCAGACTCTGAACAAATAAAACAAATGGCCTTTCCCATGCTAGAGTAAATGCCAACAGATATGTAATGCCAACCCTTCATCCAATCTAAAATAAACCTTTCCCAGTCTTAGCCATTCCCTTTCCTAAAATGTCCAGGATGATAGCCGGTGTCCTCCAGGTTTGGAGCAGCAGGCTTGAATGGAGCAGCAGGTGAGTAGCAAGTGTGGAGCTGGCTGAGGTCAGGGATCCCGGAGCAGCACCCACCTTTGATTGGAAGGGCTGGAGGCTGAGTTATGGCACAGTGCTGACCTACTGCCCTTGGAAGTGCACTGGTAGTTACTGCAGTCCTCATAACCAAGGATATACAATAGAAGTTACAAATACATGGATAGTGAAGACGAGCCAACAGTCTGTCAGATTGAAACCCTTGAAGGACCTCGTAAATACTTTAATGTTTACACAGGGCCTGTATATTTTCACAATTACCTTTGCATGAGCCCAAAATGTTTTACACTGGAATGTTTTCAGCCTTTAAGAAGTTATATTTTCTGATATATCTGAAAACTGCAGGCTCAGCTTCTCTACTGGCCCATTTTTTTCTCATGAACAATTAAATCTGGATTCCTTTTCCCCCCAGATATGCAGAATGTAAACTGTGAGTTCTACCAAAATTATGTATTGATTATGATCACAGTATGATAAGAAGAAAATGGTTTGAATTTACAAGGGAATTTTGTACCATACATTGGCAAAAGGAAGCACCTACAGCACTTGCCTCTATTATAATTAAGAAGTGATAAGAAAAATTACTTTTCTTTAGTGAGAGTTTTGAGAGAAACAAACCTATAAGAAGTTTGAAAGGTTTGAGACAGTTCTTTAAAACGTTGGGGTGAAAGTTTGGAGACATGAAGACATAGATCAAGTATAGTGAATTTTGAAGCAGCTGACATGTTCCTCTGGTTTCTGCCACAAGGCGCTTCTCTTTTCTGTCCAAAACAAGGCTCCTGTTAGAGTGTGAATGGGACTGTCATGGAGCTGGCACACCTGCTACATGTATTAGACATGCAGTGACAATGGATTGGTACTTAATATGAGGCTCTGGCTCTTGCTGTGAGGTCCACTGTGAATCAGCTCTAAGGTCCATAGTGAGTGTAACACAGATCCCTTTTGGCTCATGGACAAGACTTCTAGCCTGATGTTGAGGGAGGGATAACAAATCCACAGTGACTTTTGGTGGTGTTTTCTATTTCTGGGGAGTCCTGAGAAACCAAAAGAAGTGACTTCTGCACACTTTCTGCAGAAAGAAAGGCGCTGGAGCAGCATCTGGAACTAATAACCTGCGTTTCACAGCTCACTGGTGGGCAGCAAGGGAGCCACTCCAGCTCTGACAGGCCCTTATGTAAAACCTGCACACAGTGATTTTCAGCTGTGGGAAACCTGAAACGGCTTCTGCTGGCCCAGCGAGGAGGAGACTGCCTGACTCCCTTTTGGTTCACCTGGGACGACAGGCTCCCTGCAAGGGCATCACCGCAGCCTTCAGATGTGGTAGCATGCAGGTGGAGCATGCACATACACACACAGGAAAATCACATCCAGCCATCAAACGGGGTATTCCACTAATTGGAGAGTCTGTTCTGGTGTCTGGCCACCATTTGGCAGATACTGACAGTTTCCACTTAAAGCCAGCCAACCTCACCAGAGAGCCAGCTGTGTGGCTGATCTCATGAAGATGTCATTGAGCAAGCGTTTGAACTCTTTCAAGAAATGGTGGGTCTGATTTGAGGCAGGCTGGAATCCCCTGGGGGTCTTTGCTGGATGTGGGAATACAGATATCCATTGACGTAATAGTTATACCCCAGTGTTCCTGAGCTGCATGTAAGGATATCATCTTCATTCTGGCACCAGGGACTCCTTCCAAGTTCACCTTAAGCTGAAATAGAGTCTCTTCGCTGTTCGCATACATGTCACTTTTTCTGTTCCTATGAATGTTGCTACGTCCTCATAAATATTGGTAGCTTTTCATAATCGTTGCCATGATGAAAGGAGTTATTTATTTAAAAAGAAGAAACAGATGGCACAAAACACTTCAATGAATTTCAGCATGTTTGAGAAATGAAATACCCTTTTTAGAAATATCAGTTTTGTGAAGGTGTTAAATGCTATTTCACACAATCACAAGGGAGGTTTTTATTCACTATACTGTGTGTACACAGAGTGACAGCAAAAATAAGGAAAAAAAACCCAAACAACCAACCCAGACACAGAGTGGAGTAGTTTTATGAAAAGCTACAAAGAGATGAGCTGCTGCCATTCAGTACATGGATGGTAAATGGGACATGAAAGCTACGTCAGACAGAAAAAGTCTGAGGAAGCTGAATCCTGGTGTTGGGGAGAAAGAAGGAAGGAGAAAGAGAAGGCAAGACACACACACAAAAAATCTGTTCTCAGAACTGTGGGTACATCTATCGACCACATTTCACTATAAATACACTGTCAGGTGCAGAGAGACAGCCACTTATTTCCTGGAAGAGCAGAAAGTAATACCAGCATCCAGGGTATTATTTTTAACACATTTTGCACTTACAGTGGAGAGTCCTTGCTGTAAGTCATAACTGAGGAAAAAACATGTGCTGCACATGAATGGTATGTAGAAAGCAGGGGGATTAGTTAAAGGAATCTTTTTTAAAATTATGAAAGTCTGTAGAAATTTGTAGTTCAAAGTATTCTTATGAAAAATTAATTATGGTTCCTAATGTGAAAGAAATATAAGAGGGATGTATTTCTTTTAGAAAAGGGAATGCTTCAGTTTGAGGGGTTAATTGCCTTTCCCAAAGAAGTTGATTGTACAGCTGGAAGGTGAAGTGCTTTCGCTTGAAATTTTTGTTAAAAATGTCAAAACTCTCTATTATCTCTAAAAAAGTCAAAACCCTAAACTGGACTGGGAACAGGGTGTAATCTGTATCTCTAGGTAACTAATGTTGTGTTTTAATAACCTGACTACACTTTTCCACTACAAAGTGTCTGATTCTCGGAGGGACTGAGAAATTTGAAATATTTGTCATTATTTTTTTCCATCGGTGTTACTTTAGTTTACTTGTTTTGTAACCTATTAGATCTAAATCTTGATACCCATTTTGACTAAAACATCAGCTGATAATCTGTGCCTGATTATTAAAACAAATAAAGCTGTCACTGTCCATTCCTAAACATTTTATAGCCAGAATTTTTAATATACTAGTTGGTGCTTTCTTGGACCAACGAGAATGGAAAAACTAAGGTGGCTGGTGGAGTACATGAGGGTGGAGGCCCTGAATGAAGCTTTTATAAAAACTGTCTCATAGGAGACTTCCTCTCTTTTTTCCAGTTTGGATTAGGTTTTTTGGCATACGTTTGCAAGAAACTCATCATGTCTTTGCATTCAAACTGCAAAAGCTAGCTTAGTACTTTCCGAATTTCTCTTGGAAATTGCTCTGCAATGCTCCATTCAGAGAAGATGCATTTCCCTGTTTGTTTGGTTATAAGCAGGATCACAAGGCATTTATTTTAGCACTCAATTTACTCACTTCTCTCACTTCTCTCTTCTCCATTCCTATGGAAGTTTGTTTGAAATATTTCTTTGAATTTAGATAGTTTGTACTGGTGTCGTTTTGAGAAATTAGTTTCTTTGCCCCTGGCTGGTTATAACGCCAGGGCAGATGGATTTAACACAAGCTTAACCCTTTTGTTTTTGGAAAAGATTAGTACAGGCTTAGATAGTAACTCAGAAAATACAAAGATAATATTCAATCATTGCCATTCTTAATACAGTAATAATCAGTAATGTGTTCCAGGGTAAGCCCATTAGACATCGAGATAGCTATTCTGACATTGGATCCTTCTGTCTGTGTACACTTACACACATTCCTAAATGTTGTCTCTTGAGCTGGCACTGCACTACATGCAGAAATCCTTCTCTCCTGACCATTCAGCTGGGCAGCCTTGGCAGGAGGGTGTTTGCTCCTGGACCCCTGAAAGCCTGGTTGCTGCATCATCCCCCCTGTCTTGGAGATCCCAGGTGAGGGCTCATAGTCCCCACAGCTGAGGTGAGAACCCATTTTGGATTCTCTGATGTTTCTACCAAAAGTGGGCTTTTACAGGTCATGTCTGCTGAATGCCACTTCTGTTTCAATGGCCATGGTGCAGCACCTTGTGTTGGACTTGCAGAGCTGGTGAGACCAGATGTGTGCCAGTCAGCTGCTTGCTGGAAATGAGACATTTCCACACCAGCTACTAATCTTGTGGAGAAATGCCCAGTTCTGGACAGAAACACCAACAGAGTTTATATGCCTTCAGGTCTGGGGGAAGCAGTGAGCAGGCACTGTCAATAGCTCTGAATATTTAGATACCTGTACTGCTCTAGATACTGACATGGCCAATGAAGATGGCTAATTACAATTTGCAATTTGTTTTTGGACTTCAAGTGTGAAAACTTAGTCAAGAACTACGACTTCTATGTTTTTACCTATGGTTTAGCATGTGGTGAGTTGAGGCTGGGGTGGTTAAGTTGCTGTTTGTATAGTTCAAGCATGTAGATCCACTTCTAAGATCCTTCACCTGTTTATCCCAAGGTCGCATGCACATCCTAATTCATTTATTGTAGCTAATTGCTCTTGCCTAAACAGGTGCATCTACACGAAGTGGGTAGAAGCTACTAACTTAGTAGTATTTTATACTGATGGTGCTGGTGGGAAAAACTTCATAAGATTGAAGGAAAGAAAAAAAGGTAAAGGAACAGAAAAGCAAACTCTTGGAAGAAAGTCTCCAAACGTTCAACATTTTCCCCATCTTTCCCACCCCTCGCCCTCCTTGCCCCAATCCATCTCCTTTCCAAAACACAAAGGGCTTTTTATCTCTGACCTTTGTTTCCTTTTTGTTCTCCAATTTTTTAAGCATTAGAGAGAGACAGTTTACCAGCAGATTATGAGACTTTGTGGAAATCCATTTTTCTTTAGTATACAGTAGTGGCTAAACATACATAACTTTCAAATCCTATCTGGGAAATAAGTGACAGGGAGACATTCAGCTAACCCAAACAACACATTTCACAGTAAGTGCTGTTCTACCAAAAGGCCTTTAGACTGAATAGCTAAATGTCCCCTCATTTAAGGATATTGAGGGAGCCAGGATTAGGGGATGCTGGGAAGCTTGTTGTCTTACAGTCAATGTAAATATTTGTAGATATTCTGAAGGGAGTCTGGACCCTGCAAAACTTCTGGATCCTGAACGAACCATAAGGATTTCTCACTGTTTAGTGTTCAACTAAAATAGAGACAACAAGAAGTCGTAGGCCTGGTCTGCCGTGCAAAGTTCCACTGAAGAGTGATTTTCAAAAGAGCTAATTAAACAAAAGCACATCAGTTCCATCCATGCACTTACATCAAAGAACACAGAGATTTTATAGGTTTAATTTAACTTTAAATCAGCTTAAATGTGTCTATTTCATGGACTAGCACTGAGTGGAGCAAATCAATTTTAAATTTAATTAAAGTGGTGTTCTTTGCCAGTGCAAGGGGGTCTTATAGGCCTTTCTGTTTCCCTTTATTGATCTCAATGGTATTCTATGAACATGCTAAAAAAACCCTTTCTTTTTCACAGAACTTACTTGCAAAACTACTGAATTCAGTCATCTGCACATGATTAACATTTTTGAAGTATATATGTACTATTCTGTTACATAGTGAGATCCATATTGGCATGCAATTTTTGGATAAGCTTTTTCATAGTTTGTTTTCACTAAATGTCTTGTTGAAAAGAAAATTGGTGGGCCCGTGACAAGAATGTAGAAATCTTTTTTATCACTTTTAAGGCAAGGAAAAAAATTGTATTTAAATGTAAGCAGTTTCCTGTGATGATGTGAGTTTGCTCACAATGGGGTAACCTTAAAGGTGCTAGATAGTAAGAAAGCTAATGTAAATAAACAACCTGTATTTATAATGTAGTAGCAACTACAGGTTGTCATAGCTGTGTGGCCTGTTCAATACTAGAATGAATATTCCACGTTTCCAGCAAAATGAAAAGTATTAAAAAAAAGAAAAGAACTTTCTAGTCTCAGAAAATGCATGAATAATAGAGACTAGAACTGAGTAACTCTAATACTTGCCAATATTCATAACGCAGGTAAGTAATTTTAACATCCTCCAGCCTGAGATGTTCCCCTTAGCTAATGAACTCGTCCTCTTAATTGCTCAAATTTCTGACCGTACTCAGACAAAAACCACCGTAAGTATTAAGCAACCCCCAGAACATCCTCCTGAGAAGTATTTATACAAGATGCAGTGGTCAGTCAGGGCAGTAAAACAGTGGTTTACAAGAAGCCCAAATAAAACCTACTGCTGTCCTGAGCAGGATGGCCTGTGGCGAGTCAATGAGTAAACATTCTCAATGCAGAATGAAAAAAAAGGGAGAAACAGCCTAAAACGGATGAAGGCAAGACTGTGAATAAGTCCAAGCAAGCAGCAGCATTGCCTGTGTTCTCATGCACCTTAATCCTTGTCATGTGTTTGAATTAGGATTATGCTTCTCTCCCACCCACCTTTAAGTCCTTTTAATAATTTGAAACTTATATAAAATATGGAATAAATCTATTTGAAGAAAAGTTCTCTTGTACTGCAGGTTGTCTAAGGAAACATCCATGTTATGGTTAGATCTGTTATGGTTAGATCTTTAACAATTTATTTCAGTGGGAAAACTTCCATTGGATTTAATAGCAACAGGGTCTGAACTACATTTTCATGAATCATTTCAAGACAGTTTGCCATTCAGGGATATTGGCTTCTTACCAAATGACTTTTTTAGTTAGATCATAAGGTAGATTGTTTTATGTTACATCCAGTCCCATGGATGTGGTCTTGAAAGCAACCTGAAACTTGGATAACATAACTTTGGTGAAATAGCTGTAATACTTTAACACATTATACTACTATAGTGAATTATGTTTTGGGAGAAAATGTTCTTACATGTCCTATAAAAGAAAAATTTACACTAGATCTATTTCTGTAGTGTGGCTACAGCTCTGTGTCTCTCTTTGAGGTAAATTTATTAAAGGAAGACAGACCAACTTGATAAAATCCAAATGTAAGTACCCTGCATTATTGCATAAAAAGACATTTTCAGCATGGTAAATGAAATGTCCTTGCTTGAAATTGCATTTCAAAAACAGAGCCTTTGTTGCATCAACACAAGCATGCAGCAGCAGTGCCACTGACCAGCTTAGAAAATCTGGGAGGCACTTGGGCAAGCTGCTGGTTGTGAAGGTTAGCAAGGTTTTGGACACTGTTTTGTACCACATGCATGTATCCAATGTGTTCAGTCTAGAGGCTGAACAACCAGATGGTAAAATACCTGGTGGGTGGTTTGCCTTAGAGGGTGCTGATTAATGGGTCATACACTGCCTGGAGGCCGAACACGTGGAGCACTGCAGGGTCTATCACTAGAACTGACCAGCTTAACATTTCCATAAATGACTCGGAGGAGAGAGTGGAGTGTGCCTTCCACGGAATTGCCAATGTTGACGAACTGGTCAGGGCTGGACCACTCATGCTGTGAGGCTGCACTGGGGCTTGCTCATCCTGGATTCGAGGTGGCTTAGAAGGCCCCTAACAGTGTGTCCCCTCCTCCTCACCACCACAATTATTGGAGATCATTGAGGATACGGAGCCATGGTCTCTACAATGGGGCATGGTGAACAAGGCAAAATGGCACAAGTTGAAATGAGATGCTCATACTGGATATGAGGAAATACCTTCCCACCATGAGGACAGTGGAGTAGAGGCACAGGCTGCCCAAGGCGGTTGCACAGCCTTCATCCTTTGCAAATCTTTAAGACCTGACAGGAGAAATGCCCAAGCACATTGTTTGAGCTCGTGGTTGAGTCCACCTTCAGCAGGAGGCTGGTCCAGAGAACTGCTGAAATCCCTTCTGACTTGAACAGTCCTTGATTCTTACGATCCTACAGGTGCAGCTACAGTTTGGCTTGTTGCTTTCCTGAGAAGCAATGTATTGGTAAAGGTTTTCTTTAGCCAATTCTTTTTAAAGATGCCTTGGCCTTGTAACAGTCTTTCATAAAACAACTCTTTTGCCTGCTTGTTTCCTACACCCACAAAGCGAAGTTATTCTTTACGCCGACAGACAGAAGACTTTATGAAAGAAATGTCACTGATGATGAGCAGTGAATCAGCACAGTCCTTAGTGCGTTCTTACCTCTGCAAAAGCTCACTGATGATAATGCAAGGCATATAGTGGATGTAGACCATACACACACTTCATAACCCCAGACAAAACCAAGATCACAGAAGCATATAATAAGATATCCCTCACATTTTTATAAGTGGCTGATTTGACAAAATATAAGGACATTTCATAGGTTTCTACAATGACCCTGAATATTTGCTTTCTGTGCAACAGAGAAAAACTGTGAAATGGTGAAGACTGAAAATCTACACTCTGCTAAGAAATACACTCTAGAAATTGCTGGAATGAAACAGTATTCACATTATTCTTATTTAAAAACCATTTGGGGTTTGTACATAGCTCACGTGATTCAGAAAGTAGCTGCTATCATTGATCATGTTTTCACATTGTGTTCACTATGCTAGGTCTAATGTATTTCTATATAAAGCTTAAGGTAGGCAAATACAGATTTTTATCTGGCCTATGGAAATGGAAAAGAGGCAGAGGATGAACGGGACTTATTTAGGGATAAAGAAATTCCTTTGGTGCAGTGTTTTACACAACAAGCAGCCACAGTGGGACAGTTCTGACAGCAGCTTGTCAGCATCTATGGCTCCCTTTGAGTTTCACCACTTGTACTTCATTAATTGGTAGCACTCAGTGAGGTTGAGAATGATAAAACCTCATCTCTTAGGGACTTTTAAATTTTGTTTTCCATAGTTAATACTAAATTCTGCACCCAGCCACTTTGATTTGCAAGGCAAATTACTGCTCATTTTAACTCAGAAAAAAATGCAGTTCAGAGAAGTTAATTTTTTTCATAAATTGGTGCTCTTGGTCCCTTGAAATGTGGCTCTGTAATAAGATGATGTTTCAAATTTTCATTGCCTGCAGTCTGTTTCATATAATTCGGTAGGGGTATGACATGTTTTGATGCACATAAGATTTTTGGGATTCATTTAAATCCATCCCAATTTAGAATAAGAAACTTGTCCCAGCTTTGTAGGTGCCATGTATGAAGTGCATTGTCTTCTCAGCTCATTTACTCTTAGGCAGGTGCTCAAATAACAAACCATCAGAATAACTGGCTTGAAAAAACAGCCTTGTGTCTGTCAGGAGGGAGGACAATAATTAATAACATATGGAAAGAGTTACTTTTACCACAGGGATGAAAGGTACCATGGTAAAACAGGATGTGGGCAAATGTATGTTCCAGTTGTCTCTGTCTGTGGTTTGTGTCAGCCTGTGTCTGACCAGGAGGTTCTGGCTTATGGTGCATCCAGATGATAGTCAGAATAATTAATGGGTTTATTTTGAAAATAGAAACTATAAAATAAGCTTATATCTAGAGCAGTTCACTGCTTTCACTTGTAAAATTCTGGTCTACTATAATTCCACAGAAATTACTCTTAAATTTTGCAGAAAGTATCTTTATTTTCCATTTCACCCAACAGTCAGTGGGTACACATGCTTTTCAATTTTGTATATTCATATTTCCTGAAACTTTGCCTAGAACCTGAAAATTGTTAGAAAATACTGTAAGAATCTGTAGATGATTTGTGAGCTATCTTTGAAAGCGTAATTTTCTAGCTGCTACCACTGCAAAAAACCAACTCTATTGCAAAGCTAATCATAAGCCTGAATTCCTCCAAAGTGCTTAACTGTGATCTATTTGATATCAACCAGAATTCCAGAGGATTTCAGCTCAGATTAAAAATCTTTCTTTAACATGAAAAGTCATGCAAATTGATAAATGGGTCTTATGACATCCTGCCTAGGATGACCAAGTCATGCATATGGTAGAGTTTATCACGTATCTCACACAAAGCAAGGCAATGCTTGATAAGCACTTTTATTGGGTAATTACATTTTTTTATACATTTGCAAATAAAGCAGATTGATTTCCATCTTGAAGTAATTTACTAACACATTATAAACTCGTCAAATGCTAACGTGGTGCAGTATGCCATTTCCTGTTTACTAAGTAATCCTTTGGCCGTCTGCTTTGCGTCTTTCAGGTTGAACCTGGAATTGTTCTCAGCCAGGGACGTCATGGAGCCTGGCGTCAGAGCCCTCCCTCCACCTGAAGGAAAACATTGCCTCCTTGGCTTGACTTCTTGCAAATACAAACCACAGCCGATTCCCAGTGGTTTGCAGGCCCAAGTCAGAACATGCAGAGGTGTTCCAGGGAACTACTAAAAGGTAAAGATACTATCAAATTGATATCATGCAATGTTTCTGGCTATTTATCAGATTTTTTTTTCTTTAAGCATCTGCTTGTGAAGATTATTTGGGAGGTATATGAAACTTGTTCTTGCTTTCTTCAGCATGAAAAGCAGGTGTCCTTTAAAGAAAGGACCCAGATCCTTTCTAGCACAAGGTCATCTATTGCATCAGGAATTTATGGAAACAACAACTATGAAATGATCTTATGGGAACAGCAGAAAAAGGGAAAAATGCCCTTCAGAGCCTTAAAGGTTCACCGAAACAGTAATTTAAAAGGATTTGAATCCAGTTACTCATGATATTTCCCATGCCAATTCAAAGCTGGCTCACTCTTTCTCCACATTTTTTTTTCCATTTTATTAGTGTATGCTTTTACAGGAAATGAGTTAACATAAATCATATTACAGACAAGATAAGCAACAAAGTCACTGGAAGTAACATGCTAGGGTAAACAAGAATCAGATTTAAGGAATCCTTGCCATATGGGGCACTCTCAAAAGGCATATAAAATCTCCTGATAAATGAAGTATTTGTGGCACTGTATTTCATATGACAGCAAGAGTGAATTCATCCTTTTAAGAAGGGATATTAAGACTGTCCTTTGAGTGGTGGGTCATGAGTGGGAGAGGCAGTGACTTGATTTCCATCTTGAGTATCCTAGAGGAAAGAAGATCCATATGCACCTCCTACTGCATTGGAGTTCACACTGCAAAACCCTACGAATTCTGCTTCCAACAACAATAAAACTGGACACACGTAATAAAAACACATGGCCAGTTTTGTTTTGTAATATTACAGTTTTTCTTAATTTTATGGTTCCTTTTGTCCTGAATGGCTGTAGTATTCTGCACCTTTTCTTATACAGATTTCCTTTTTTATCTACTTCTGTTTTCTTGCCTTAACTGCATGACACTTGGAGCTACCTGAGAGCAAACAAGGATAAAAGTATTTTTTTCTGTCAATGTGGATGGTGGAACAAACCATCTGTGCATCATTGGTGGAGATTTGATTAGGACTTCCCTACTTGCCTACTTTATAACACATATTCAAGGATGAACTACCAGCAGCTGAGTGAATATTTAATAAAAATTGTGAACTTGCTTCAGTGACAAGTGAAACAGTTTGTATAAACCTTTTAGGATGACAAATATCTACTTGCAATGAGAATTGTACAGTGGGAATTGTTTGGGTTTCAGTGGCCTGCAGGAGTAATGACATCAATAAGTGCAGTATTGTACACTTGTCTATGATACATATACTTGTTTCCTCACAGTGATGCTATCATAAACATAATTAATACAAAATGTGCTAAGGCCCTAAAACCTAACTTTCTGAGCGATAGTATGCAGTGTGTACCAGTCTGAAGATATTATAGAGCATAAAAAATTGTGCTTTTTTAGTTCTCAGCTGTTCACAGCAATAAAACTAGAAAGCACACTAGCAACAGCTACAGGCAAAGTTCCTTTGAAATTCACTTTACAGGCCCCGGCTGCTGAGGCATATGCAGAGTTCATGTAAATACTGTTGTGCTTTATAATGCAGAGCAAATTGGTGTTGGAGGAAGCAAAAAGGGGTAAAGCAAGGCTCCAAAGAGAGATGCCTGTAGAGAAAAGCTGATGGTTCCTGAAAATTCTGGTAGGCTTGTGGTTTTCTCAGTCCTTAGAGCACATCCATGATACATTCTGTTGGAGACTTTTTAAAGGCATGAAGGAAGAAGTTTGTTCCCATCACTTTTTGCATAAATAAGCTGTTGTTAGACTGTTTTGAATAAAATCAAAATAATATTATAAATGGTTGACAAAGGAGAATCAGATAGCTTTTTTTGGCTAGTCAGTACCTCACTCCGGTGAAACACATACACAGAGAGGTTGTCTGGGAGCAAGAATTGTGTTCTGGGGTGCTCTGATAATACCCCTTCTTGCCCCAGTGTTTGACTAGCAGCTCGAGCACTTTGATGATGAATTCTGAGTGCCTTGTGCCCAGCAGGGGCCACAGGTGACTTTCTGAGAAAAGCAGCTGTTCTGCTGTTCTCACCAACACTGGGAAGGGAGTGCTCTGCAGCCATCCTCTGAAACAAATCTCCAGTAATGTGATGTGTCATGGAATTTGTATTCATGACCAGAAGCAGTTAGGGTTTAGGTTTTCCATCTTACTCATAAAATTATAGCTCTTGCAGCACGTACCTCTTAAGACCCAGTTGACAAATGCTGTGAACTCCTCAAAGGAGGAGGGTGCTGTTCAACCTCTAACCGTATGAGACCCAAGGAAATCCCATATGGACATGACATGACCACAGTAGGAAAATGATAAGTTATTTACCCATCTCATACATCAATAATGTTAAATGGGAAGATACGTGGCTTGCATGACATATCTTAAAAAGGTGACTTGGGGAAGATGTAAAAAATAATTGCCATGATGTCTTTGTTGAGAATTGCCTTGGATGTAATTATTGATTCTCAAATGTGGTTCTTGTTTTTTTTTCTCGTCTGGAACGAAAATGTTGTTATTAGGTTAAAAAGAATGGAGTAACAAGCTAATGAAGGGAAAGAAACAAACAATCTGCTAATCTTGCATGAAGGTAGTGGCAGCTCATAACTTTTTAATACAGTTTCTCATTTATATGTTTTTTTGTACCATTTTTTTGTCATGAAATAAGCATAGACAAAACACTGTAAATTTGGTCCAAATGTAAAAGTTATTTAGTACCTGGCCACACTTGGAAACTGTAGCAATGGGAGTTGCTGTAGAGGGATGAATTGCTGTTATGTTTCACAACACATATGAAGGATTCTGACCCTTTGAAGAAAAAAGGTCAGTGCCAGTTCCTACAAAAGCAAGGACGGTGGCCAAGCGATGTTGGCTGGAATTTGCATCGGCCTACAAATGCACCTTAGTGTTGGCTCGTAGCAAACACATAGATATTCCAATTTTATTAAGGAAAAACACAGACATGCCTCCCCCTCTTCCCAACATCTTCCAGATCTGCCTAGCAGGGCTAGATTTTTCTCCTACTCCTTGTGATCTGGATGGTTACCCACTGGGAATCAAGATGAGATCACCAAACACATTTTTCCATGGGTGACCTAAATCTTAAGCTGTTATCTTCCCCAGCTGAGCAAGAAGTAGAAAATAAAAACAAAAGCAACTACTAAAGAAAATTTCTTGGCTTTAAAATTGTTAAAGAGGAAGCAAGCTGTAGCTGAGAAGCAAGTTTCCAAAACAAAGAACTCCTTAGAGTAATATATTTGACACTTTGCCACAGTCAGAGCTCTGTGCATGCCTGGGAAACCCTTGCAGAGTTCAGTTTGAGGAACGTGTGGCTGGTGAACTTGATGCATTGATGGGGGTGATCGACTCACTGTGTGCAGTGCAGAGGGTTGGGGGACTGGCTGGTCCCTTTCATTTCTCCCACAGTAGTGATGATACTTGCACATCTGAACAAACAGGCTATTCTTTTGCAATGCAGCTGAAATGCCTCCCCTGTTGCCCTCCAGCGACTGCAGCTGAGCTGAGCTGTTATGAATGTGTTAGCCCTGAGTCCGCTGAGAGCTATAAGTGTCATGCCCTCAATGACACGCCCTCCTGGCAAGGTGGAATTCATTCATCAGAGTGACCTGAGGATAGGACCACTGCCTTCCTTCCCCGGCTGTTTCTGCTAGAGAAACAGCATGAGGCCATAAATGCGTACTGAGGAGTCGCTGGGAGGTCTCTTTTGTCTTCGCTGCTCTAGACTGTGGCTCCAGATCCTCCTCCAGTGGGAAAAGATAAGAGTTATGCTTCTGCCTAATTTCTGTGAGACCAAATCTGAAAAAAGAGCTATTTTTTCATTTCCACATATGTTACAATGTACTGGTGCAGAGCCATTGTGGGACAATGAAATGGTTCTTTGACATGATGAAAAGATTAGACATATCATCACTTGTGTTTTGCTGCTCCATCTTTTTTGCCAGAGGTTACTTCATAATGTAAAGCACAGTAAAACCAGAAGACATGGAGGATTTGAGGAGAAAAGCTGTAGGTAATGAATTTCTTTTCCCTGTCTGCAGACACGTCTGGGATATAACATGGAGGGTGATGATACTCTATGGTCAGCAGCAACACCTTTGCTGCTATGCTTTGCATCCTCTGATTGCTTCCCTCCACAGGCATGTGTAATGGATGACAATGTGATCTCTACCTAGGTGGTTTTTTTTTCTGGAATGCTGTTTATTCCTTGTTTTATGCAGGTCTCCCGCATATCTGCGACAGATTAATACCATGTTCCTCCCAGGGACTGTTCTGGTGCTGGTGGCCTTTTTTGCCTTTGCCTTCACTTTTGCCAAGGAAAATTAGGGAGCAGCTTTTCTGTACTGTGGTTAAATCCTCCTGGTGTCCACTGAAGTAAAGCAGGTGCATGCTGATGTCTCATTAGACCAGGATCTGCCCCCTCTATGTCCTTTGAGGAAAAATGGTGAAGAGAGTCAAAAGCTGGAATGCTGCCCAGCAACCTTAATTTCTGCCTTGAACACAGCTGTGAGACAATTTCCCTGCAGAAACTACTAGGCTGACAAATACCACTGAGTAGCCTGTTTGGGAATTTTACCATAACAAATAAACCATTTTGTTCACACCTGAGGCTCTCAGATCTGTACCATAAGTACCTCTCCTCCTGTCAGGCTGAGGATTGGATTCCCTGTGTTTGCCCCTGTACTCTTACCTACACAGCTGTTAGCCATTACTCTGCATTCTGTTTGTCTATCTTAACTGAAGGAAATTTTTTTTTGCTTGCTTTAATTTGACTGGGATAAAGTAATTATGCAGAAACCACGATATCTCTGATGGTAAGCAGACTGTACAGAATATAACTGTCTAAGCAGAAATGGGTAAAACTTGGTTTTATGCTACTTCTGTAGGGGATATTTTTGGCATCGTGTCTGCATTTTGTGTGTATTTTTTCACCTAGGAAACCCCATCTCTTCCCACCCATCAAGTTTACTGAAACTTCAGCATTTGTGGTCAATTGAAAGAGGTACTTTGAAGCCAAAAAGAAATTTAGATAAAATATTGAAGGTAAAGTTGTCAAAAATCCTTGTATTTTATCATGTTTGTTCAAACTGTTTTATCACAGTTGGATGCCCCATCTCTGGAAGCATTTAAGGCCAGGCTGGATGGGTCTTTGACCAGCTTGGTCTATGGGAGATGTCCATGCCTATGCAGGGCTGGAACTAGATTATCTTCAAGGTCCCTTGCAATCCAAACCATTCTGTGGTTTTATGATTGTACGTTATGAATATGCTACTCAGGAGTGTATTGACTATGTGATTGTCTTAGTCAAGTTTTTTTTGACACAAATGAAATGTTCACAGTACTTAATTTTCAGGACAAACTTGGGAATCTAAGATCCTTTCAAAAGATAAAATATATCTAAAAGCTGAGATCCTCATGTAGCTAAAATGTTACTAGAGCTTGGATTTGCAGAAACTCCTACTGACTGAAAACATGGCTTCGCATCCAAAGACATTTCAAAAGGTCTAATGGAAAACAGATTCAATCCATCTTAAAATAAAATCTAATTAGCTCTGAAAGTCTTGTTCTGAAAGGTGACTTGAAGCCTGCTGCTCTGTGTAATCACACAAATGTGTTTTGTAAGCTTTCCTTAAAAATGTCCAGCTGGCCTGAGGCAGGCTGCACAGGCCTGCAGAGCACGGCATTGCCGCTGGGGTGCTCCCAGAGAACCCAGTGGGACTCCAGCACTCTTGTAGATCTGGATGTGGAAACTGACTTCAATGGGGCTGGGAGCGCTGGCAAGAATGTTGAGAGTTACATCTTTCCACTTCAGAAACTCAAGGGAGATATTAAACATCCGCTTGATCAGCAGCAAGCTCCCTGCTCCAATTCTCGCTTAAAGGATGTCACGTCTAATGGAGCTGAACTGCCAGAAAGCTGCACCTGAGTGAGAGGACCTCTGCCTCAGGTTAGTCCCTGGTCCAGATCCAGAAGAACTGCCAGAGGAGGGAGCCAAACTTCATTTCTGCTGGAAATATTTATTTTACTGCTGTTCTCTGCTGCGCTTCTGCACTTTCTGCTTCCTTTTTTTGTAGGAGGAAGCCAGGTGTGCTCATGAACTGCTTCTACTCAATGGTCCTGTTTTAGATTCCCTCTTGTGAGGTGGTATGGGAAGGGAGATACTCTGCTCTTCTCAATCAGAAGACATGGTAGAGCAGCTGTTCCCAGTAACAATAATGACACTATTGCTGAGACAAACATTTTCACGATGATGCATGGGAACGCTAAATCCAAACCACATTGTTTAGCTAATGCATGCTTTTGCTCTGCTAAAGGGGAATGTCACATAACTGAGAGTAAATTGAAGAGATCAGAGTTTAGAAAATATGACAAAGTTGAAAACTTTAAGCTGTAATACACAGTAACATCCTTTAGCAGTGAAATCAATGATCCAAAGTGGTGTCTGTATATGTATTTTATGGCAGTTTATTAGGTATGACTCCCCTCTGGCCAGTCCAGGTAACAGACACTGTTGTGAGTCAGGAATGCTTTCTGCCAAGCACTTCAGTGAAACTGAGTATAGCATATAGATCTCCTTTCCCACAGAACATATCAGGCATTGCAACATATCATAGATATGTCAGACTGTAGGTATGGTTTCTGGCATTTTTCTTTAATCTGCACTCCCAGCTGGGACTAATGAAACACTGCTCTCAAGGCGTGTGTGCACGTGTCCAGAGAGTCCTCACACGCTGTTTTAATAAGGTCATAATTTAATTTTCCTTAGCAAGAGGAGAGGTACTTGCCTTCAGTAGTGATGCAGTGCAACAGCTTAGAGAAAGGAAAGTCAAAGATGAATGGACATCTGAAACATTTAATTCATAAATTAATTACTGAGCTAGTGATATCTACCTTAATATTGTGACAGCCTTGCTGCTAGCCCTTTCAAAATAACTGATATGGGTCTGAAAGATTGTTGGAGACCTTTTCCTTCTGGCACTGTTGTGGAGAGGTTGCTAAGTTTAGATCACAAGAATGCGAAGTTACTCAATCAAACACAGAAGTCTGCTAAGTTCATGCAATAAATGGAGATAAAAATGGGGGGTTGTTTCTTACCAGAGGATCATGGTCAACTTCCCCCCTTCTTTTTCACGGTGCCTTTGCTGTAAGTTCTGGGCAATGGTAATTCTACCAGGTCTGATCAAACCTAGAAACACCTTTGGCAGTGTTTGAAGGCTTCATCTGAACTCAGCAAGCAAAGAAGAAAAAAGGGGAGGGGAAACACATTAAGGACTTGAAAACTATTTTTAGGTGTGCAGACTAGGGAGCTGACAGCAATATCAGATGGCAATACCAAAGTGCCTTTGTGATTACTTTGTTTTCATGTTAGAGGGTAGAGTCTGTCAGCACATTGTTTTTACTGTCCAGACTCCTACTTTTGAAGAGTTGCTCTAGTTAATTTCAATGACACACTATACAATAATCTTGCCTGTTTAAATAAATGGAATTCAGTACTTTCAACAAAAGCCCTGGACATTATGATCCTCCCATGCATTGTCAGGGTCCTGGGGCACTGCAGCTCATGAATAACACAGATGGAGGAAGGTTTATAGAGTCTGTGGCAGCGGTTTTATTTCATATCCGAAGTGCGAAAAGTTTCTTCCAAAGAACAACATTATATGATACTTTTAAAATAAATAGGCCTGTTTGGCCTTACAAATAACAGTGCAGGTGCTGTAGGACTTTGTGATGGAGCTCTTTGCAGGGAAAGCTGGAGTGTTGCAGAGGCTGTGTGCTAACCCAGAAAGCCAAATTAAAAGCGTATGCAGCCACACTGCAGCATGTGGGTGGCTTTTAGGCAAGTGCAGAGTGTTGTTAAATGTCAAAATCAAATATAGGCATGGGGAAAACTGGTGTGTGAATGGAAAGACTGATCACATACTTGTTCTGCCATTTAAATATGTAGTAAGCTCCTCTGAAAGTCTGCCTAGTAGCAAGCCAGCTTGTAGGGAAATACAAATCTGATTTTAAATTTTCATACATTTCTAAAATCTAGCCTTTCTGCAGGTCTGTAAAATAAAGTTTGCATTTGCAATCTATTAACAGCTGCCTTTGCATTTTCATTTTGACAATGTAGACATGCTGTCTGCTCATTCACCCTGATGATGTTGCCTATAAAACCTGACAAATGGCAACTTAAGTAATGAGTATTAACTTCAAAACATAGCTCTGATGTAGAAGGAATCTCTGTATTGTAGATTTGAAAACTGAGGTACAGAGATTAAATATTTGCTCAATGTCCTTTGGAAAGCTGCAGCATAGACAGAACTTGATCTTTGCTCTGGAAAACCTCAGCCTAGTACTTGATAGTGACCTTTTTATCATCTTTTAGGTAAAATGCCAAAAATTCATGCAACGCTCCCTCTTCATTTGAAGAACGAAATATTAAGTAAACAATAATGATTTAGTCTGCCTAACCTGAAACAACCCCGTAACCATGAGATTTTATTGTATAAAATGAAGACTTGGTTGATTTAAAATGACTCCTGATATGTGATGACTTAGTCCTTGTCTACTGTCTAGCTCACTATATGCAGAATACTCCTTTTTACAAGTTTAAAAAAGCACAACACTATTTGAAGTCAAGCAAATGATTGCATTGGATATTGGCCAAAACAACAGATAAAATCAGCTAGGGAAAAAAAAAAAGGCAAAAAAAAAAAAGCAGGTACTTTTGGTGGATTCATGCAGGAGAAATAAGCCTAAAGCTTTCTAAAGTAAACAAAAAATGATGCTTCATGTTCTATAATCCTCCCTCCTCCCTTTGTCTCTTTGTGTAGCTATTTTATCCATTCAGATTAGGAAAGTCCTGCCCTGAATGCTTTTGCCAGTTGCATCACCTTTTAATGTTCCTTCTGTTCATTTGCAGCTACTTTGGAGCTGTGCATTTCTTCTCATGTCACTCGCCCAATATTTACAATTTGTAGTTTCCTCAGATAATTGGCCATCTGAGAAGAAGAGTGACACAATCAGCTGTCAGATACTTTTCATTCCTGACTTCCATGCCAAAACTGACATGCGGATATTGGGACAATAATGTGTTATCTTAATTAGGTGTATCTTCATGGTACATACTTTATAACAGATACAGCATATGAAACTACTGCAATGCCTTGCCAGGGTATCTTTGAAATGAGATTCCCTACTTAAGAGTTTTCTTCCTTCTTAAATAAATAAAGAGTAAACGAACAATTGCAGAGTCCAAGTCTGAATCCTAGCACTTCCTGTTAAACCTCACAAAATAGTGCAAGAAACATGTTTGGTCTGCTTTCTAAGGCTTGATGATGTGATAGAAAGGATGTTGTATGTAACATCAAAGAATGATGTTGTTATACCTCTGAAGCCTGACTTCTGGAAGTCCAAGTGAAATAATGTATGCTCATTTTTCTCCAGAATATGGCAGTTTTTAATAGGCTTGGATTCTTATCAGAAATGTTCCAACGATTTCCTTCATTGTGTTTGTGTGTGCTTTTTTCCTACTATCCAAATTTCTCTCACACTTTTCAAAGTTTTGTTAAGTGACTCCCTGCTGGGTTTAGTTAAGAGCGGAGCCGAGCAAATTGCAAGCTGCCAAAACCAGCCAACAAACCACTGGTGATGAGCAAATGTTTCTGCTCTTTCAGCTCATGGTGAATGTTACTGTTTTCTTAATTCCAGCATCATGTTCAAGTGGAAAATGGTGCAGTCTGGACTACAGACAGACCTGAACAATGTTTTGGACCTGAGCATATAGACTCAGGCTGAGGATCAGGGTGGATCGTAACTTTCACACTTGCCATCTATGTATGTTAGGATTAAAGTCTTGGGAGTATTCCTGGGCCAGCAATCATTCTTGAAGTAGACTTCTTGGAGCTGTCCATGATGGTCTCGGAGCAGAATTTAGATCTGTGTATTTATGTCTCTTAGAATGATTCCAGACCTTTTTATGTGAAAGACTGTAGAATGTGAACCTTTAGAGAGTCCCCCAGAACAAAGTGTGTAATGGACAAAAGGTAATTCATAGGGAATGTCTGGATTAGTTTCTTCTCTATACCCTCTGCTGCAGTGAACATATTCTGAACATATTGTGTTTTTCTCCATTTCCTCCTCCAAATGTAGTCTGAGTGGAATAGGTCTACCCTGTTGTAGCATGCCTTTTTAGTGCATTCTCATCGTTGTCCTCAAAACCAAGTCCATTAATTGTCTATGCTACATGCCCATATGCTGGCATGCATGTGGTAGGAGGCTTAGGGAAGATCAGCGACTTTCCCAGGAGGGGAGATGCGACCCCAGGGCAAAGTGTTTGCTCAGCCATTAGCTCTGCTGCAGTGTTGCATTCATTTTAGTCATCTGAAAGAGATTTTATTAAAACCTAAGCCAGTCTGATGTTAAATTGAGACAAAGTTTCAATAGTTAGGAAGAATACCCGATTCCTTCATCTGTGAATGGGTTGTGCTTTATAGGTGGGAGCAGGTGATAGACTCCTAGTATTTCTGGCTGTGCCACTAATTTCCTTCAGAAAGGATGTTTTTTCCACAAGTTATACTCTCACAGACATACTTAGGTACAAAAATCCCTTTGAGAACCTTGGATGAGAGGCCAAAACCATTGAAAAAACGCAGATTTCAAGACTACATTTCAAAAGAAAGGGGTCTTCTCTCCAATGTTAACTTCTGGGAGGTGGAGGTGATAGAATAGTTTTCTTCAAATGTGTGTTCCAGATCTGTACAAAAATGCAGAGGTAGATAGATTCTCACAGAATATCTTGCTTTAAGTGGTATTTCATAATAAAGGACTTGAACCTAGTTCTTCCGTATCCAGTCCCTAGGATCTTTTGGATCAGGCAGGCATGTTTTTTTTAAAATCATAGAGTCATAGAATCATTAAAATTGCTAAAGACCTCAGTGTAAGTCCTCTGGTATGGAGTGCTAATAACACCTTGAGGTAGACTAATCTTTCATAGGAGACATATATGTTAAAACTAGTAAATCCCTATAACACATTTGGGTTTGAATAAAACAATATTTTTGGACACAGAAATATTCAGTTGAAAAATTCCCACCTTATACTTGGTGTTCCAGTCACAAAAGCCACTTGGTATGCTGTTTATATTTTTTCTGATGCCCTAATGAAGATTACCTGTCTGCTCTCCTCTGAGTTCATAAGGCACATAATTTAGCAGTGTGTTGCACGACTGTACAACTGCATTAACTCCTAGTCGTAATCACAGAATGAAATCACGATGGTAAGTATGCTATAAACCAAAAATATTTGTGGTGGTCCCCAAGGTGTCTGTTATCAAAATATAAGTTAGAAGTTGAGAATTGGATAGTATGAATGGAGTGTGTGTATGTGTCTGAGTGTAGCAAACAAATACTAACATAAAAAGGATAATTTTAAGTATATTTCTTGTCAAGGCTTTATTTGGGTAATGCAGAAAGGTAGAACTCTGAAGAAAGGTTTGAAGTTATATAATAATTTATAAAAATATCCATAAGTCAGCAATAATATCAGATGTCTTAATGAACTCTAAAGTGCAGTACTGTGAGCAAAGGTTTCACTGATGATTTAATGTGCTCATTGGGCACACTATGTGTTTTAACACATTTAATGTGTTAAATAGGACATACTTTGGTGGCAGATCTTGTTTTAATGTAGCTGTTACTTAAGAAGGAGGAGGGAAGCAACCACACTCTACCTACTTGTATCTAGATAATTGTATTTGCTTATTACAGGTATTGTCCTGTTGGGTGCAAACTAGACAGTTCATGAGCTGGTCCTGCCAAGGACAAGGTCAAGGGGAGGTCAAAAAGAACATGTAGGATAGGTGATGTTTTTTAATCTAATATGCCAAACCTAAATCAGAAAACATCTGTGTGATGCTGCTACTGCTGATGGATGTTCAGTAAAGTCAAATGTGTGGTCAGCCCAGTAATACTTTATATCAGAGAATATCTCAAGTTGGAAGGGACTCATAAGGATTATCAAGTCCAATTCCCTATTCCTCACAGGACTATCTAAAACTGAACAGTATGGCTAAATGCATCTTCCAAATGCTCTTGAACTCTGCCATGACCACTTCCTTTGGGAACCTGTTCCCGTGACCAAACATCTTCCCAGGGAAGAATCTTTTCCTAACTCTCCTGATACAGCTTCATTCCATTTCCTTGTGTCCTACTGCTGGTCATCAGAGAGCAGATGAGCACCTCCCGCTCCGCTGCTGTCCTTGGGGATATTGTAGACTACGATGGGTCCCATCCCTCAGCCTTCTTTTCTGCAGGCTGAACATAACAAGTAGCCCCAGCCATTGCCCTATGTCTTGTCCTTGAGGCCTTTTACTATATTGGTTGCTGTCCCTGGACACACAGTAATAGCTTGATATCCTTCTTATATCAAGGACCTAAACCTACGTACAGTACTCATGGTGTCATCATATCTCTGATGCTAAAGCACCATGTATTTGCTGTTTAAAATTTGCCCATTATAGAGAATGTAGTCATCTGCTCTAACTTTGGGTTAAGCCTGTGCACGCTGCTGGATAATAAGCACATCTCTGAACAGGAGACAAATGAGTCCTTCTCCCCATCCCATCCACTCTCCTGTGAGAAGGTAACCTATTTTATTTCAGTTCTTTCCTTTTTTAATCAGCATATTTTGGTGATTTAGGATGAGTAGTCCATTAATGAAGACATTATGCAATATATGTGATTGAGCTAAAGAAGTGATCAGGTGCAATTTAAATTTAAGGATGACCAGAGGCCTTACAGGGACAGATCTCATAAGCTATAATGCCACTCAGTGTCTGAAAGTTGGGCAAGACTGCTGGCAAAGAATTTCTTTGCTCAGATAGGCCATTCCAGTCTTCTCTTTCTCAACTTCTCTGTGGATAGCAGAACTGTTATAATATTTAATGCAGTATGGGGATAGCACCTCTCTGAATGATGAGTGTTTATAAAAGCTTTCAAACTTGAAAAGCAGGTAGCATTCTTTCCCTTGATAGATGACCAAAGGATTTTTAGGAATAATAAACATTAAGTGTAGTGGAAGAAAATAGTGAGCTACTAAGGCAAGACTAGTAATGTAGTTTTAGGAACATATACAGGCCCAACTGGAAAGTCACCATGTATTACTGAAACTTGGTCTGCACATGGGAATGTGGCTGGCAAAATAATGTTAAGAAGGACCAGGGCAGTTATGTATGATGAGGTGCCAGTACACAAATACGTATTCCTATGGAAAACGTCTGAAGCTCAGCTGATGGCTGATACCAGTTTTGCTGCATTTTTCTGCACTGTACTATCATGTAATTACTGCTTAGTGTGTGAATTTTAACAGCATGAAAAGCATCACCCCTAAGCCAATACAACCGACATCGTCTTAACAGTGATACAGTTACAGTAAAGGAAAAAAACTATCTGTAACTAAAGAGTGCCTCAATTTCAATGGCTAACTTAAGTCTTATTGGCAAAAGAATTTACAAAGTTTGGACAAGTTCTGCCGGTGTAGCTCTGCTTAGAAGTCTTTTTGTTAGGAGTCAGACTGGGAATCTTTTGAACCTTGGGTTCTAATGTACTGCACAGAAGGAAAGAGAAATGACTTCTTGACTTTTCCAGATAACAGTGGAGAAGCTGCCCAATCTGTCGCACCCAACCATGCTGCTGAATCGCTACACTACAGATCCCTGGTATCAGCAACTCTTCATCAATCTGGTAAGACTGAAGCCAACTCTAAAAACAAACATTTCCTCCATGAACAATGTGTTTGTTATATTTTCTCATTTGTTTATGATGGCTGTGTCAGCCGCACTGATTTACATAAACACTGCCAATCCTGGGACGTTACATTCTCAACAAAAGTAGCTGAGTACAAACAGCATTCCGAAGTTTTAATTCATATTGTATAAACATAACAGATGTTGATAAAATGAGCCAAAAAGAAAATACAACAAAGGAGACCATTTCAAGGGCATTTTTGATTAAAATACATTCCAGATTGACAAAATGATACAATGTTAATGGAATAGATCATTTAAATGTCATTATTTGGCTCTTATAGTCCTATAAAGCAAATATAAAGCAACACTTCTGAGATTTAGACTCCATTACAGTACAGTGCCTATACATCAACTTATAAATAAAACTATATTTCTTTTCCCTTTCCTTTTTTTTTTAATCCCTGCTATGACATCGCCACATTTATTTCCTAAATACTGTACTAAAACACTGGGTCCAAAAGCAATAATAAGTTTGGTATACAGAGTAAAGCCTAAAATAAATATATTATAAACAAAATAAATGCGGTTTCTGTCTCAGTGAATTTCCAGTCATCGAAACTGAGATGGGGGACGCTGAAAAACTCATGTCAGAGGCCTAATTCAGTCGTATTTTCTTTAAAAAGATATAAAATCTGCTCCTGTTTATTCATGTGTAAAGAGGATGAGACTTCATTTGAGATCCATCTAGTCTAAATCCCTTGCTCTGAGAATAGCTAGAATGAGAGAAAATTTACAAAATCCACAATGCTGTGATGATGCATGATCTAGTTTAGTTTAAGAGTTCCCTTTTGATAGATGGGGAAACTGAGGTGGAGAGAGGACACATGGCTGTCCCAAGTTCAAGAGGAGGTCATACAGGGAAGTAGAAGCCAGCCGAAGCTGAGGCACAGTCCAGTGCTTGCGCCATTGGACCACACAACTTTTATTATGGGAAACCTATAGAACTCAATTAAGTTTCATATTGATATGATCCCCGAAGCAACAAGGTTTAGTATCCCTTTCAACAACTTGTTATTAACACTCATGAATGCTCTGTTTCTGATATCCACATAAATATCCATTGATACCCGTCCAAGAATTTCCTGTGTGCAATGATTCCTTGCGGCAGTGATTTCCACAGCAAAATTTCATGTGGTATAGAAAGAGGAAACCTCTTTAGTATTAATTCGTTTTCCTCCTTACGTCCTTGAATGCCTTGTCTGTTCTGTAAATGATAGAGGGAGAAGAGATATGCCCTTCTATGCTGTCCATTTATTTATGTTGTTTTATCATGTCTTTGTTTCAATTTTCCTCTGTCTGGGGAAGCATACAATTGGAAAGCACAATACACCTTCTTTAACAGAACTGACCAAGTCACAGGAATAATACTGTGGAATAATGGGATTAATAAAGTCTGAGTGAACAACTACATGCTCTATAAAGACCAGCTTGGATGACAATAAAATGATCTTTAGCTCTGTTCCTATCAAGAAACCATTACAGCCCTCATAGTTCTCAGTCACCAGAGTTTCGTACTGGTAGGCCCTCTTCTCACACCCATGTGATTGTTTGTCTTCCTTGCAGCCGGTTTCTACGTGAATTGATTTTTATAAGCATGTACTACAAAATATTACAGAATGTCATAAATGATTGTGTAATGAGATAGCAGCAATAAAAAATTTTAAAACTTAATAAACATTGGGGTCACAGACTATTTTAAAGTAAAATCTTAGACCGGGAAAGTCTGAGAAAGTGGACCTCAACTTTGCTTTTCCAATCTGTGAAATTAGAGTACACTCCAGTCATAATAGTTTACTTACATTGAACCTTACGGTTTACCAAAAAATAAAGTGGTCCTTTTACTACGGTATGTCCTGATGTTTTAGGTATAATTGAGGATGTGGAGCAGGGGGAGAATCTATGTTCTTATTGGATCCTGTAGGACCTGCAGAACCAAGTGTTTGGGGTGATGAGCAGGAAGGACTTGATGCCTTTCCTACTGGAGGAAAGGCTCCTGAGCCATCCCCACAGAGCCCTGATGCCAGTGAGCAGCCCCTGGATTCAAGGTCATGCATGCCTTCTTAGGCTTTGTCACTTGTTTTGGAGCCCATGTTCTTCTTCTGGAGAGCATAATCAGAGCTTTTCCACTTGATTCCTTCCAGAGAAAACATGCTCAAAAGGTGTAGTATATTGACATGAGAGATTGTAGCCCCAGAGCTGTGTCCCTTCAGCTGCTTGGTGACTGCAAAATTCATTAATTTAAATGCTTGTGAGACAACATGAGAATTCGCATGCTCATGGAAGACATATAAAATAAGATGTGAAAGACGGATGTCAAGAATGCTTTTGTCATGGTGTGCCTATGCCTCTTGAAAATATCATTACCATCAGCAACACCTATGCTGGCAAAGCCTTTCAGTGAAGACTAAACATTCAGTCTCTGAGTATCTGCCTAATGAAAAGGAAAATGTTTTAGATTTCCTCCTATGATTTTGATATTTAATTTTGTTCCGTTAAATACCAGAGGGATTCCCACATACTTGGACACTAAAACCAAACATGTATGAAGGAATCTACCACTATGGATGTTATAATGAATACCGAGGAAAACTAGTAATAATTTATTGGTTATAAAAAATTGCCAAAATTCCTGAAAGTGAATTTCTGGTATTTGAATCATGCAGCTCTGACTCTCCTATAAATCAAAGATTTGTTGGATGTTCTCTTGTTTTCTCTTTGGAAATTTGTCTTTATTATTAATAATGTTGTTTTTGTAGCACCACAGAGAATGCGCAACACTTTAAAACTGAAGAGGCCAGTCAATGCATATAACTGGCAGCCCAGAAATGCTCAAAGTCACATGCGACAGGCTCCTTAAATGGTCATTTAAAATATGTCATATGCAGGATGAGAAATGCTCTGCAAATCATCCATCTAAGAGATATGGACATGGATGTTTATTTAGATCCTGTTACATTTCATAATCTTTCGCTCATTAGTATGTTAGCATTGTCACTCCTGAGCCATGCCTCACCTACCTGGAAAATGCCAAATTCTTCTTGAAGGAATTAGGGTTGTGTGATAGCAGAACTATCTAGAAACTCCTGGTGATTTCCTCTTAAGGCAGTGAGAATCTCTTCTCTTGACAACCAAATCCACTCTTAGGCACATGGTGTGACCCTTGGGGATGGTGCTGTGCAGGGCTGGGAGCTGGACTTGATGATCCTTGTGGGTCCCTTCCAACTGAGCTTATTCTGGGTAACTCTGGGATTCTGAAATCTGAGTAACCTTGCCATGAATTTGCATTTTTGGTTCAAAGTCCATTGCTGATTTTCTTTTGATTTATTGAGTACACAGAGTATCACCTTTCTAAGACCTGAGCAAAGTAATTTTTTTTTTGTTTATCATGTCTGTGGCTACATGACTCTGTACCAATTGTAGTTGGGATGTAGTTGGCAGAGTATGAGAGCTTGAGACAGCTAGGATAACAGTAACTCATTACACAACTTTGAGCTGGTGACCTAAATGCTTGGCATATCATTTACTCTGCCTTTAAATTTGGAAAATTTGGAATAGTGATGTGAATTCACCATAGGTACTGTGAAGAGTATATGTGCAAAAGATATAGGAATATAAGCTGTTTATAAGAATATTTTGGGCTGTGCAGTTGTAAAAATCATAGCAGGGTTGCCTTTTCTCCCCCCCCCGCCCCTTCCCTTTTTGTGCAAGTGTAATTTCTAAGCAAAAGTTCACACAATTTACATGGAACTTCTCATAACTGTGTTGTGAACTGCATGAGGCATGGCATGCTGCATTTTTCCATACATTATTATGTATCTAGTTTCATTGCTAGATGAGGGTTTCTTTGTTTGGTTTTTATTTTGTGTTTTTGTAATGTGTATATGTTTGTGGAGACACACAAAAGAGAATTCCTCCCAGGACTGAACGAGAGGCTCCTTTACATTCTGGAATCCAGTGACAAACGCATCACAAATGATAATAGCCTAATACATACAGGAAAGTGAAAACAGATGAAATTGGTAGGAAGTTTTTCATTAATATGTCATTCTCATGTTCTTTATATGGAACGGGTCTCTAAGGAATCATAGTAAGAAGTACTCATATCATTTGACTCTTAGGCACAAGATATTTTTTTTCTTTTTGTCTGCTTTAGTGTATGGTAAATGTTCTGCTATTTCTTTATATATTTTGAACTAAAGCGTAGATAGAGCAAAGATGCTAGTTTATCAATTTTCACCATTTTTTAACCCGAACTCCAGTGACAAAGGGCTTCACAACAAAATTCAAGTCTTTGTCAACTCTAAGACATTATTTTTGGCTTTTACTATGTATCTGTATCTTTCATCTCACTCTCCATTATGATGTTTTCCTAACAATTCTCTCCCCCTTAAACTGAAATTTGTCTTAGAGCACAACTAGACTGAACTTTTGATCTAGGATTGAAGTACTGTTGTGCAAAATTCCCAATTCAGTTAGGAAAATTTCCTTTACTTTAGAAACGCTAAACAAATCTATGCATTGCATATCCCTATGAGTGAACATAAACTGGTATGAGAAGTTTTTTGGAGCATGCAGCTTTAATGTATGGTTTTACAGGTATCCTGCAATGTCCATTATGTAACATTGGTAGTGTTTTTCCTGTCTTGTGATACTTACATACTTTAGAGTTAATTGCCCAGAGTTTTTAAACAGCCTGGTTTATCACACTGGAGAACCTTTCAACATTGTTTCACAACTGATTCCTTCTTACATTTTTAAATGGGATTTTGTCCTTTAATCATGTATTTGCTGACTATGAACAGAAAAACCTAAGGGAGGGAAGACAGATGAAGAAATTCCATGTATCTACTTTATATAAAAATGATGACTTTAAGGATTCAGGGACCAACATTGCTAAAGGTACTGGTAATATGATAAGGTCTATCATACCTCAAGGCTCAGATAGCCTTGAGCCAAAAATCTAAATGCTAACGGAAATGTAGCTGCGCTCTGCAAGAGTAGTGCCTGGAAAATCACTGATGAGGAAGCACTGCAAAATGTTACTGTTGTCTCTGCTGCCCCTTTTCACATAGCTTCAGCTAACAGAGCTGTCAGTGTACCTCTGGTGATCATGAAATCACTTAATGAAATGAAGTGTAACCAGCTCTCTACCAAAATAGTGCTTAATTAAGTGTGACCATCAAGTGATGGGAACCGTAGTAGTATACAAGGGAATGCTTGTTCATTCCTGAAAGGCCTATTAAAGTAAGAGGAAATATGTGATCAGCACAGTTGTCTGAATGTCTAACACAGTACGGCATGGGAATGCCAGCATCAGAGTTCAAACACATGAGGAGTTACAAACCAGAATTATTTACACTATGTGATTGTAATCAATGCCTAGACACTTCTGAGGAGCAAGAGCAATGAACTAGTTCACTAACTTGCAGTATCGCATTAAACTGGTGAATTTCACTGGGCTGAGATCACAGATCATAGACTCAACATTCTGCCACTGAGGCTACTCCTAACTCCCTGAGAGCAGAGAAATGGGGAGGAATTACCAGCTTCTGCATATTTTATTTTGAAGGATTACAGAAAGAAATTTATATTTTTGTGCAGTTTATATTTGCAAAAACCTCTGTAGATGTGAAGTCCCACAGCTTCTGCTGTGGTGTTACTATAATTGCCCCTCTTATCTATGTTGAAGTTGAGATGTGGGATATGAAGTAGCCTACTGAGGATTGGAAAGTGAGTCTGTGGCAGAGCTAAAAGAACTTCAGATTCCTGACTTCTTTTCTTTTTAGTATTAGTCTCTTTCTTGCAAAGTGAACCCAAAAGCTAGCACTAAGAGAAGGCATGGCAAACTGTGTGACCCCCCATGTCCTCTTGCATTTTGGCAGTTTCGCCACACAGAATTGTTCCTAGGGTGATAGGCTGTCCCTGGTATAGAGAGCAAAGCCACCCATGCAACAGGGAGGCCAGTAAGGACTGCCCCAGTGGAGCAGGCACTGTAGTCCTGTATAAGTTCTCCCTCTCTCTCACTGAGAATGCATCCTGAAAGTCACCCTAAGACATGCTGGGCAAGCACAGCAAAGGATGGGACCACTGCTGAGTCACGGCATTGCACATGCAGAGGGTATGGCTTTCTGTGAAAGCATGAGATGTAAAAAATAAATAAACAAGACTTGATATCTCTGGTATGTGTGTATATGTTTAGATGTGAACATGTGCATATGCATATATACAGCTAAAAATCTAACCCCTTTGTAACTATAATTTGTAATTTAGAAGACAGGCAAAGCATTGGATGAGGATACATATTTCCTTTGAGGAAAAAGAAAAAAAAAGGAGGAGGAGGAAACAAATTACATGTATGTGGAGCTTCATTATCCTACAATTATACAGGCTACTACCTATAGAAACCTTTCTAATCCTTAAGGGTTAAGCAGTAGGATAGAGAATAGTGTTGATGCAAGTTAAGGGCTAGGAGCATGGCACAGAGGTAAAACACACAGAATAAAGTGCCCAAGAGAGCAGTGTCTAGCAGGATATACAAATAAGAAGTATTGCTTTTCTCATATGACAACCACAGCATAGAATAGAAACATTGTTCACAAAAATTACATGACATCTTTTAATCAGTCTGGGCAGGTTGTGTCTCTGACAAGGATCTTTCTTGCACCTTGTCTTTAAGGTGAAGAACATCTGAAAACATCAGCTCTTTGAAACTAGAAAGCTGAGTTTCACAGAATCACAGAAGAATTTACATTAAAAGGGTCCTCTGGGGGTCATCTAGTCCATGCTCCTGCTCCAAGGAGGTTCAGCTAGATCAGATAGCTCAGGACCAGGGCCTATTCAAGCCCTTTTCACCCTCAAAGATGGAAAACTCACAATCCCTACTCCAGTATTTGACCATCTTTAAGGTAAATTTTTTTTCTTAGAGTTTCCCATGCTACATCTTAAGTCCATTGCCTATCACTGGACACATGCAGGAGAATCTGTCTCTATCTGATCTGTAGCCTAAGGACCGGTAGTTTCTGCAGTCAGGTCTTCTCTGAGCCTCCTCTTCTCCAAGTTTAACAGCATTATTTCTCTAAGCATCTCCTCATATGCCTGTGGTCCAGCCCCCTGACCAGTCTGGTGACCTGCTGCTGGATTTCCTCCAGTATGTCAATGTTTGCTCTACTGTGGAGGCCTCTCTTCATCCCCAAACTGACTTGTGCAGGCATCATGCTAATCTTCTCTATCATCCAAGTTTTAGCATATATTTTGCCAACAAAAGCATGATTTCATTAGAAGATAAGCCAGAACATAAATTTTTTAAAAGGAAGAAACTTGAGGACAATGGTAATGTAAGGCTTTTAACCCATCGCTACCTTCCTTCTATTAAGCAATGTGTCCTTATGTTCTGACCTTTTCTCAGCTCACAGTTTTCAGTGGCTTCTTGCACTGAAAGGAAGTCTTCACAACTCCCTCTTAGCATCCTGAGAAGTATTTACATCAACTTGGGCTCTGGGTTGTGATGTCTTCTCTGCTTCTCAGAGCTCTCCTTTCTGCTTTTGCTGAAGTCTCCTACTCCTTGCATGTTTCACCACTATGTCAAGATTTGCTCTTCACTCCAGAAACCTTTTCCCCGAAAAGTTGCTCAGCTGCTCTTGGAAAGCAATATCCTCCTCCTTCCCAAAGATGCCCCCTGAGTACAGCCACATTGTTGTCTGCTGTCTCCTGAAAGGAACATAATGTCTATTAGCACAGAATAGCTCCAAATGAAGAAATTAAGAATTATACACTCAACATGTTAACAGAAACATCCACAACATTGTTATGAAAAGTTATTCATTAGGGTCTGGCTGTGATTTTGGAAATTACTCAGGGTGGTTTTATTAACTCAAGGTTAAAAACCGTAAGGTGCTGTGTGTGAGGCTTTGGGGTTTGGACATATTTTTCCACGACTCTTTACATTTGTCAGCAAGAACATACAGCTCTTTTGACAGTAGGACTTGGGTGGGCCGATGGCTGCTGGATGCTGTAATAGGAGGTTGGCAGGACACAGAATGATAAACTTACTTGTCAACAGCCTTTCTGGCTTTCTTAGGACAGACTGAGCTTTGTACCTCTGCAACTTGTTTCCCACAAAGTCCCTGGTAATTTTTTTGGTATGGGTTAATTGATTTTATATTAGCTTGCTGCTGTTATTGTCTGCCCAAAATGGAACCCTTCTCAGCCACAGAAGTTCATTTTGTATCTATTATTCCCTGCTTTATTATGTTGCTTCCCTCAGCCATAAAGTATTCCACTTAAATTGTTTGCATGTTGGTGGCAACAGAGATGGAAGACCTAAGAAAATAAATAAGAGATCCTCAGTAAATGTTGAAAATGGGGTCCATCCAGTGTGTGACATGGAAAACAAGGCTGCAAGCACCACTTGGGAGATCTCCAGTTGGGTGACCGCAGCAGCATTGCAAGCCAGAAGAGTTTACAGAGCACCTCAAGAGGAAGCAGACCTATGGCTCCATCTGCATTCAGCTAGGCCCTTTCTCTGAAAAGCAAGCTACTGGCAAAGGTGAAGGCCAGATCAAGGCAATCTGCAGAGCCCTTTTGGCCCTTCTGTCTGCATTTCCTTCCTATGAGTCCACACTATTGTGTAGGATTGGTGGTCACTAAAGTTTCCCATGACATGGATTTGGAATATTGCTAAGATAGGTGCATGGACCAGCCTGCTAAAACTATTTTTGCATACTGCAGGGCGGATGCCTGTAATGTCCCATCAGTTCACAGTTCATTTGTGGCTCTCTCTTCAGTATTCTGGACATATGCTCTTTCTCTCTTATACAGTACCTTTTTATTACCTATTAGTTTTGTATTAGTTGCAATGCAATTGTATTAACAGCATTTTTCCACAATGAATTTTGCTTTTATTTTCTCTCCATATTTCTGCTCCTTTCCTTTCCCTTTGCCCTTTGTTTTCAGTTGGACATTATTTCTTCACCCTTGCTACTGACTGTTTTGCAAAAAAATACATTTATTTGCAGAAATTCAGGAAATTTTGCTTGCTTTACTTCACAGCCAGGATATTGGCATAGAAAATTAATCACTTCTTATCTCCCCTTGTTTTTCCTTGTTCCAAGGTAATTTTTCCAGACTAGTACAAAGCTTTGAGTGCTCCTAGTTTTACTTTTAAAACAGGGCTCTGAATTGCCTTTGCCTGGCACTGCAGGTATGGTCAGAGTGGTTGCATTTCTTGCTCATTCACTGGGCTCAGAATACATCTCATTAAGGCTACTAAAGCAAGCTCACAGTTTGCTGGGGGTGAGACATACCCCATCAAATGTCACCTTTTTTATTACTTTTGTAGACTTGAATGAAGCTGAGTAGAGCCGCATAAAAGGTCTCTGCAGAAATAAACAGAGCAGAACAGGGGCTAAGTGCAGTTTTCCCATGTGATTTATATATTTTAAGATTAGGCCTGGCATTTTGCAAAATGCTGTTTGAAGTTTTTAATTAGGTTTGCCTGAACAGACCAAAACAGACACAACGAATTGGTTGAGATTATAGCTATAAGACTGTGACCTTTCACAGTGAAATCTCTCAATGTATGTTCTCATTTAGCTCCGTTCTTATGTGTTTTTTTTTGAGGAGGCAGATAAAGACTGCACCGTATCACTGATATAGTGAGGAGTACTTTGGGGAGTATCAAACCTATCTCAAATCTGCTCTTGTTAATGGGAGGTTTCTTTACTGAATACCTGTCTTCATTCTACTTGTATTTTTGACAAGAGGAGCACTACCAGGTGACTTCTCAACATTTTACAAATAAAGCCCAATAGGAAGCCTTTTTACAGCATCAGTGCACCAATAAGTACAAAATAATTAAGTCACATAAGCCATGCAGTTACTGGCAAACCTGATTCATTTTATGAATAATTTTACTTGGATCCTAGTGAGAAAAATGTTCTTATTAACAGTATGAGCAACAAATTTCCAGACAAAAACATGGAGGAGGGAGAGTACGTATAGACACAGTCTAGGGGGGGGATGTGACCTCATCGCACTTCACACGATAAGAGGGTTCACTTCAGGAGCTTGTAACGGGACAGAGACTTGAAAGGCCAGGCTACAGGAAATGGGGATGGTGAGTCAGGAAATGGCAGCCTTCCCTCCGAGTCATCCTTGAACCACTGCCCTGGTGTACTCAGAGTGGGAACTGGATTAGTAGAGATGCTGTTCCTTCAGAAGCGATTTCAAACTTGGGTCGTGACCATTTGATGTTGTGAAGTGTTACGTGCAGTTTCTCCTTAAGAGCATGGATTTCAGCTCCCGCATCTGCTCTGATTCCTAGCGTAGGTGGCTGCCTGTGCTCTGTAGCTGTCCCTCTCTGCAGTGGCAGATATTCCATGCCTCCTGCCTGGCCTGGCCCTCTGTCCTGGGGCTGCGAGCCCTGTTATGCACCTGCCTTGCTTCTTGTCAAAGTCACTGCACGGCTGGTGACCCAGACGTGTCTGCCACGGCTGATAAATAGCTGTATTTTCCTGTTAAATACACATTACTCTGTAATTCTTGATTGGCTTACCAGAAGCAGAAGAGCTATCTGTTAGTCAGATATCAGTCTGCTATCAGCGGCAGTATTTGGTGGTTGCAGGGGCGCTCACTAGAAGGGTACGTGGGCTGAATTCCTTTGTCAATGTCTGTAAGTATCTAAAAAGGAGGGCCAAGAGGACTGGAGCCAGGCTCTTCTTGGTGGTGCCAAGCAATAGGACAAGAGGTAACGGGCCGAAACTGATGCTCAGGAAGTTCTATCTAATATGAGGAAGAACTTCTTTACTGTGCAGTGACTGCGCACTGGAACAGATTTCCCAGAGAGGCTGTGGAGTCTCCCTCACTGGCGATATTCCCGAACCATCTGGATGTAATTCTGTGCCACGTGTTCTAGGAAGACCCTGCGTGAGCAGGGAGTTCGGACCAGATCTGGTCCCTTCCAAGCTGATCCATTCAGCGATTCTGTGATTCTGTGACTGAGCGGGCAGGGAGCAGCGAGGCTGAGGCCGCCGGTCAGACCTCAGCTGGGANGGCATCCAGTGGGAGCCCCCGGCAAAGGCAGTGTCCGCCAGAGCAGGTGACGCAGGAAAGCGTCCAGGTGGGTTTTGAACGTCTCCAGAGAGGGAGATTTCATGACCTCCCTGGGCGGCCTGTTCCAGTGCTCTGGCACCCTAAGTGTAAAGAAGTTCACGGAATCACAGAATACACTGAGTTGGAAAGGACCCGCAAGGACCACTGAGTCCAGCCCCTGTCCATCACAGCATCATCCCCAGGAGTTAGACCATGTGCCTAAAAGTGTTGTCCAATCGCTTTTTGAACTCTGTCAGGCTGNCCGAACCATCTGGATGTAATTCTGTGCCACGTGTTCTAGGAAGACCCTGCGTGAGCAGGGAGTTCGGACCAGATCTGGTCCCTTCCAAGCTGATCCATTNATGCCCTACAGTCTGTTGCAGTTTATGGTCATTGTTCCTCATCCTGTTAACTGCACACTACTGAAAAGAGTTTGGCACCATCCNCAGCGATTCTGTGATTCTGTGACTGAGCGGGCAGGGAGCAGCGAGGCTGAGGCCGCCGGTCAGACCTCAGCTGGGAACAGGCACCTCAGCTGGAACGCGCGCCGCGCCCGCACCTCTTAACTCGCCGCTGTTAATGGACAGGACGGGGTTACGCTTTGTACCCAATGACGGCCCGGAGGAGCCTGAAGGCGGCCGGGGCTGGCGGGAGACGCCCGAGCGAAACGCGCCGGCGGGGCGGAAAGGCGCCGCCTGCTCCCGCCC
>WBMY01012081.1:464004-496560 GCA_013397315.1 Donacobius atricapilla
GCCCCTGTCCATCACAGCATCATCCCCAGGAGTTAGACCATGTGCCTAAAAGTGTTGTCCAATCGCTTTTTGAACTCTGTCAGGCTGGTACTGTGACCACTTCCCTGAGGAGGCTGTTCCAATGCCCTACAGTCTGTTGCAGTTTATGGTCATTGTTCCTCATCCTGTTAACTGCACACTACTGAAAAGAGTTTGGCACCATCCTCTTTGCATCTGCCTTTGAGATATTTATATGCATTAATGAGCTGCCCTCTCAGTCTTCTCTGGACTGAACAGACCAGCTCCCACAGCCTCTCCTCATAAGAGAGATGCTCCAGAATTCTCGTCATCTTGGTGAAATGGTTCTACTGGGCTAAAGGCAGGTTGGGGGTGGCTGCTAGTGAGGTTGGGTGAGGCCACTAAATTCAAGCACTCAGGACCCTGGGACTGGCCAGGATTCATCAGGTTTCTTTAGGGAGAGCAGAGCCACCAGCACTGGGGTTATCTTATGGTGACAGAGGGATAAGTGCCAGTAACTGAAACCCAAGTGTTCTGTTCATTACAGGTGATGATCTCAAATGATTTTTTTTCAAGACAAACCAACACCAAACAGCAAGTAACTTGGATGTTGAATTTCAGTAGCAACTGACTGTGCTGCCCTTTTGAACCTTGTGTGTTTTGGTTTTCCCTCATTGAGTATTCTCCTTAAAAGAACTAATACATTGACTGCATGGTTTTTGGGAGCAAAACTGTCTGGAGAACACAGCTCTGTGCTTTAACAGCCAGATGACTGTGTGCATTCATTGGGGAAAAAGTCGAGAGCAGTTAGACCACACTTACAGACTGGCTCTCAAGGAGGCCAAGGCCACTGAGATTTTGGGATTATTCATATTTCAAAGCCAGTTTGAAATAAAAATTTATTTAGAGGCTAAAGGAATGTAAACAATTGTCACATGTAGTTGTTGGGGATTTTTTCTAAGAGAGGTTTGTATTACTTAAAAATTGCTTACAATTGCTAATTTAGCATCTGCGTGGAATGCTGTATTGTCTGGACTGCTGTATTTGCAATCAGAGCAGATAGCAGAAGCACAAGCACTTCCTGCACAGCTTCTTGGCTGCGACCTGGGCTGATCCTATGAACAGCAAGTCAGGGTGAGCAGTGTTGGACTTGGATGCTTTCTTCCGTTATTGCTGGTGTGTTAACCTAGCAAAACTGCTTGGCTACTCTGCTGAGCTTGCCACGTAGTTCCAGCTATACTGTAAACATCTGTCTGCCAACTGACTGAAGCCACTGTGTTCATTTTGTGTGGGCTACTGAACAGCTGTCAGATGGGAATGATTTGGGTTATCACATGTCCTAACCAATGTTCTAGATTCAAGAGGTTCTGAGTGCCTTTATCCTTGCCTGACTTACCTATTTTTTGACTAGATCCTTCTAAGCTATATGTTTTCAGTCCCTTAGTAGGCCTTTAAATAATCCCCAAGAATGTGCTGGATGTCATATAGAGCTCAAATAGATTAGGCAGGGGCATTGAGTTCATTGGATCACTATGGATCCACTCAGTTCTATGCATCTCCTAACCAGCAGAGTCCCATCTCTTAGAGACTTTGTGATACTAGTTTGACCGGATGTATTATGCTGTTCAAGGTTATGTCTGAAAACCATAAAACTACGAAAACGGGATTTTCAGGACAGCAACTGTAGTGGCAAATGAGCTGAGATCTCTGAGAATTTTATTCTATCTGCATGGATGTGTGTGTTGCTTTCAAGGTGACAGTAGGATGTGACTGAGAATACCTGTGCACTTTAGACTTGGAAGCGTTTGGTTTGGAAAAGGAGTACCTTTTGCAAATGTTGGTATGCATTTAGCACTCACTAGGCCTTCTGAAGTTAAATGAGAATTTCAAAACACTTGATCCTGCAAATCAGAGTGTCCATGTACATCAAGGAGCATAGGAATGTTTGCTCTGAAGTCAGAGAAACTGACTCTGTATGAGGATCTTGTTGAAGAGATCCTCATACAGATGGTTAGACTTCAGGACATGAAATTTGGGATTTATTTGACTGAGTACTCCAGAAGGCATTATTAACTGAGTACTCCAGAAGGCATTATTAACTTGTTTGTGACTCATCCAGGCTGTCTGAGCTTCTCAGATTGAAGAAAGGAAGCAATGAGCAGGTTAAAATATGTCAGAGCTTCCTGTCTTGCCTTGAACAGAAGGAGTTTAGAAAGACCTTTTTTCGTATTCTGCTGGTCCAAGTTGAGTTCAGTGACTGGGCAAAAACAGGAGAGAAAATGCTGGTTGTGGGATGCCATTCTTGCCAAACCTTTTCAGCCTCCAAGGAAGGCTTATTTTGGCAGAATGTTAAGCAATGCTTTTTGGGCTCCTTTTTATTTGGGGAGGCTGGTGGGAAAGATGCTCCTCCCCAGGCACTGACCCATAAATATTTGGCTTTTATACAACCAAAATTCCTGTGAGTAGACAGGGAATAAGTGACAAAATACCCAAGCTTTTACCAAACCTGTGGAATTCATTTCAACTTTGCCAGGTGTTTGGCTGTAAGACTGGGAGGTCCCATTTTTAACAGCTCGTATACTTTGCCAATAATATGTGAAGTGTTTCATTATCTTCTACACCGTAGTTGGCACACATCGGTTTGCAGACAAAGAGCAATGGTTTATGATATTTGTGGATTCCATGTGCATTCCATGTAGGCATGAAACAATGTGTTGTGTATGATAAGACAAATATATAAGAATGGAAGAGTTCACATAGCAAATATAAGATACTTTCAAGTATCTGATAACTAAAACCATGAAGAGCTAAGTAACATCAGTGCTTTGATTTTTGTCTCCTTTTATAATTGTTCAGAATAAAAAACAAGTAAGAGGCATGCCTTCAGCTCACCCAAGCTGTTCAAGGAGTACTTGGGGCCAATGAAGAGCTAATTTATTCTGAGACTGCAAAATAGCCAGAGCTTCTTAGGATATTCACCCTAAAGGCCAAATTTTTCACAAATTAAAGCTTAATTTAGGTGGACAAGCTTATGGGACCAACTGCATACAACTGCATATTCACCCTAGTTCCCAGTATCCAGTGAAGTATTTCAATCAGTATTGAAATAATTACTGCAAGATTCTGGTTGTAGTTTTATGGATTTTTTTCCCTATGGCATTTTCACTGTTTGCTGAGTTTTAATCTTTCCAGAAAAAAAAAAAAATCAGCTTGAAACTTTAACCTACTTCTAAGTAAATCTTTGACTGAGCAAGTCTTTAATGTGTTGCTTCGCAGCATAGCAGTGTATTTAAGTGTGCACTTCTTTATGTATAATAAATGTTGTGCTGAGGTAGGGTCTAGGGATGAAAAGCGACTGCCTATTTACACCAGCAGCTCCCCAGGCATGGGAATCTTGTGTGTTGCAAGAGTGGCGACGTTTTCTGTGGCAGTGCTTGCAGCAGCCTGTGTGGTCTGCCCTGCTGGCTTTAGCAGCCCGTCTGAACTGGCAGAGGCCAGCAGCCCGGGAGACCTCGGTCCCTGGATGAGCCCTCCACCAGCCCACCGAGTCACGGGGCTGCTCCCCAGCTGCAGGGAGCAGGGCAGCTCAGGGAGATCTGCTCTGTCTCACCAGTTGCAATGCAGGAAAGAACAATTCCGGGTATCCAGAAGGGTGAGGAGGAGAAAGCTGACTCTGAGAAGCAGAACAGGGAGCTTCTTGCTTTCATGTCTTCTTCAAGGACTTTGGCAGACTGGTGTGTTTTGCGGTGGTTCTGCTGCTGCTTAGGCCATTACCAGATGGACTTTTTTTTTAGAGAGCTAGTGAACCTTTCCGTGTGAACAACAAAACAGCATTTGTCTGATGCTGAATTTCAATATTTTTATTATCCCCCCCCCCTTGAGATGTCTTAGAAGAACGGAAGATTAGATTTTTATTGTAATTTCTAGTGAATTTTCTGTGCTGTAAACACTGAAGGAAAAACTCAAAGGCAGTCCCATCCCTTGTGGGACTGGGGCCTGTTAGTAGTCATCTGACCAAGAAATGAGGACAGGATAACAGTAAAACTATTTATATGTATCTAAATTAGAAGATTTTAAGTAACTGTATGAACTTTAACAAAGACAAGTGACAGATCATGCACCTGGGAGAAGGCAACCCTGAATGCACACACGGACTGGGGAATGAGATGCTGGAGAGCAGCACCACAGAAAGGGACCTGGGGATCCTGGTTGGTGGAAAGTTGAACATGAACCAGCAGTGCCCTGGCAGCCAGGAGGGCCAACCGTGTCCTGGTGTGCATCAGGCACAGCATGGCCAGCCAGGCAAGGGAGGGGATTGTTCCGCTCTGCTCTGCACTGGGATGGCCTCACCTTGAGTGCTGGGCGCAGTTTTGGGCACCACAATGTAAGAAAAGATTTAAAGCTATTGGAGACATCAAAAGGAGGTCTGTGAAGATGGTGAAGGGTCTGGAGGGGAAGCCATACAAGGAGCAGCTGATGTCACTTGGTCTGCTCAGCCTGGAGAAGAGGAGACTGAGGGGAGACCTCATTGCAGTCTCAAACTTCCTGGTGAGAGGAAGCAGAGGGGCAGACACTGATCTCTTCACTCTTGTGACCGGTGACAGGACTTGAGGACATAGCCTGAAGCTGAGTCAGGGGCAGGTAGGCTGGCTGTCAGGAAAAGGTTCTTCACCCGGAGGGTGTATGGGCACGGGAACAGGCTGCCCAAGAAAGTGGTCTCAGCACCAAGCCTGAGAGAGTTCAAGAGCGTTTGGACAATACTCTCAGGCACATGATATGAGTCTTGGGCTTGTCCTGTGCAAGGCCAATAGTTGGACTTCCGTGATCCTTGTGCTTTTTTCCGACTCAAGATATTCTATGATAACACCTGCTTAGATGCAGATGATCACTAAAATTGCATATTAGAAGTTGTCTGAATTTAGTGGTTCCTTATTATCAGAGAAACAGGCAGTTCTAAGAGATGCATATTTCTCTTTGTGTTTAAAAAAAGCAAAACCCAAGCAACTTTCAAAAAACCTGAATGTTTTGAGGAAAAAGATGGAAATAAAGCTTTCCATTGAATCTGTCTTACTGTGCTGACACTTTTGTGGCTAGTGTTACCTCTAGTGACTGTACAGATACAGTTTGTTCATATTCTTGACAGGACAGTTGCGAGGCTGTTTTTCTGGGACTGATGATGTAAGAGAAGACCACAGGATTCTGATTCCTGTATCAACTTTCTGCATTTGCTGCCTAACCTCCCTTTTGAGGAAACTACCTTATTTGGAAAAAGTAGCATACACAGATGCAGATTCAGCAGTGTTTTCTGGCTGATATGACAAAACACAGTTTTTATTCTCCCAGCTTCCACGGGGGAGTTCACTATTTTTGATTTTATCCCAGTTGACTCTCCCTGCAGTGGATGGACAGAAGCTTTCTACAGACATAAAAAATGATCCCCAGTTTGACCATAGATATCTGTGTTTAGAACAGGCATTGATTTAGAGAGGACTTAAGAGTGCCTTAACTATTCATCTGTCATCTGTTTTTTGCATGTTGGGCAGAAAATAATTCAGTATTGTCTAGCTTTTAGTAGTAACATATCATGATTAAGATGTTTATGTAGGATAAGGATAGCAGAAAAATTCTGAGAAGGCTTGCTGGTACATTTCTGAGTGGACTAACCCCAAAAGTGGATCAGTTACTAATACTCTCTGAACAACATGGGAAAACCAAATTATATCTGTTTGGGCCATATGCTCTAAATAGCATATTTGAAGACATGAGCATGAGGTAAATTATGGTTATTGTTAATGAACTGGTGTTTAATTTGGAACTACATATTAAATGAGAGAAATGTCAGATGATTATTTTCTACCAGTAATCACCTGTATGAAATTCCATTAAAATACTTGTGAATAATTAACAAAATTAAATCATTGACATTTTATCAAATCTTTGCCTAAGACCTAAAGATCTGGTGCAATATGCAGTGTTCATGAAGTGAAATAGAAAGGCCAGAATACCATCTGCCTAAAACATAAACCTGTTCAGTGCAGAGAAGTGTCACGGTGAGGGAAGATCTTGGTCACTTATAAGTAATCAGCAAGCTTCGATTTATTGATTATTGCTTAGTACTATTATACAGTTCTTAATTAGCTAATGCATATTCTGTAACCCATGCACCCCATTGGTTGTTGCCCTTAAAGGTCAGCCCTCCTTCACTTCCCCATTCCTGTGTAGTTACATGCTTTTTTCTCACGCCTTACTAACTACAACAACTTGTTAGAAGCAGCTGCACTCAAGGACACTCTTGCCATATCAGCAACTCAGATTAGCTGGGTACGATGATTTCTGAGGCTTCATTCAGCTACCTGCAGCATGTCTACGAGTTTTGTCAGCTAACTAATCCTCTACAGAGAAGGAAACTACAGTTTAAGATTCCAAGAATTTGCGATATAATTTCAATATTTGTTCATCTTTTTTCAAAGGCATCCGTGTATGTAGAAGTAATAAGGCATTTCCTTATTTCAGTGCACATCATTTTAGGTCTAGGAGTGCAGAGTGTGAAAATAAATTTTTCTTGTGTTGCATTTTAATCAGGATAAAAATGACAGAGTTGCAGAGTGCTGCATGTACCAAGATAAGCAGTGCTGCTTCAGCACAAATTGCATGTATTGTTAGAAAGAGGTATGTACTTAGAAAGCAAATGACAGCCCTGAAGTTATAATGTAAAGCATTTATGTATACTGGTTATCTTTTATATCATTCTCAGAACCTTGGCATACATGATTTATGCTCAAGAATTTAATTTCCTTAGTTTTATATTTTTGCAGTCCTTAAAATCTGCCATATATCCAAGAAAGAGTATAGTCAATTAAAGAATTTCAGAAAACTTAGTTTCTCAACAGCCAAAATGATTAGAAAAACCAACATTTGTATCAACATTTTATTTACACTAATGTCCTCTCAATATATTGTCACAGCTCTCCACTGTTGTTGTTGGGAATTGTATATGCAGAAGTCAAGCAGAATTAAGCTTTCATGAGCAGATAATTAACAGATAAATGTATTATCTCTATACTCTGTAAATTAGATGTTTTTCTCAAAGAGTAGTTTCAGAACCCCTGGTTATGGGTGTTTGGGGGGTTTTTTGGCCAAATTTCATGTTCTTATTTGTTTTTTTTTAACTGAGTTTTTAGCTTTTGAAAACATCAGCATGCTTTATGGTGACTGGTGATTTTTATTGAAACTGATTCTACACATTGCCTAGAAATATTCTTATATGTCAATGTAGCTTGGAAATATGATCCATTTCTTGAAGTGTAGCTAATAATGCTCTGGTCTCTTACTATTGTAATGGTGTTAATTCTTCCCAGTCTCTGTTTTGCTGGTCTGGCTTGCACAAAGAGTTTGAAAAGGCCAGGAACCTAAGACCACCGGCATTGCAGGGAAATAACATCTGAAAAGTTCCCAATCCTACAGTCTGCCCTCCTGCTGCTGAAGAGCAATAACAGACTTGATTTGGGTTTATTTGTGGATGCCTATTTTATAAAAACCAACAAATCAAAGAAATAACTCAGTGCAGATCTTATAGGACATTTTATCTGTTTTGTATTGTTGCAGTAGCATGACTGATAGAGAAGGAAACACACTTGCTACTGGGAACATGTGTAATGTTATTTTGTTTATTGTGGTACATTTCTGTCACTTTGCTTATATACTCAACACTTTCTCCCACCTTAGTTTATTTTTTTCCTCCCAAATATGCAGATTTTATAGCCATCAGTTCTTCTTAGTTTTTTTTTAAATTTTTTTTTTCACCTTGGGTCAATCTTGCAGTTCCTATTGAGTCCTTAGTTTGGAAAAAAGCCTTCATGTTTTCTACAGGTGGTCTCCTGGAATCACCTCTGTTTTGCCACACTGAGTGCATGATGTCTTTTAGAGAACTGAAGCTGAAATCGCTGTGCTTCTTTGTCCAGATACAACGTGAAATTGTACATCAAAATCTTTATCACCAGTCAGGATGTCCAGAACCACTCTTGAGATTGCTCTTTTTACAGAATTCTCATTGAACTACATGCTTGATGAGAAGGGAGACTGCAAAATCCATGCCCTCCTTTCAGAGGCCAAAGAAGGAGGCATAGCAAGGTAATTTGGGACAGAGTCAAACAAGTCCATTATTGTTTTTTTTTTTCTTTTGTGTTGCTTCAGCAGGTGAAAGGTGCCTTCTTTATTCAAATGATGTAATGTGGAGATTTCCTTTGCACATGTACCCGTAATGCATGTGCTGTAGGGTTGGGGGAAATGAGATCCTGTGTTTGCTTTTATATCCAGAATCTGCTCTGTTAAGTTGCCAGGTTCATTACTAGTTTCCTTGAATGCAGAAACATTTCTGTTTTGCAGGTGTTTTGCTAAAATTATATTTTATTGTAAAGAACAGGTCTTATCCTGTCTGTATTTTTTAAATCCTACATTCGCTGGTGTAATCACATAAGCAATTAATAATATCCAAACAGTTAACAGTAAAACAAGATGTTTTTGATTTGGGTTTAAGTTGTCAAAGAGTCCTTTGCAAAACGCTTCAATTGTGTGATCATTTTAATCATTGCTAATAAAGTTGACACCCCCATAATATTGTTTTTGGCTTTTGATACCTAAACAACTTAGTGAAGCGGCTGGAGTGGGTTTGGATGTGTTCCACATCTCACAGTGTCATGGGACACTGAGTTGCTTCAGGGAAGCAAGAGAAAATCAACACTGGAATCAACAGTGTTCATCTTCACTCCCACTTCGATTCTTCTCTGGTTTCTTTTAGCGTCTCACTTCTTTTCCTCATTGCAGCAGCAGGAGACCATCATAATTCAGTCGGTGCAGAAAAAATAGAAATACTAAAAGTGGCTTGATCTCCATTTTTTAAGTATGTATCTGAGGAAAAATAGGTGATACTTTAGGGCTCTTTGGTAAAGTGGTTTTACAAAATCTAAGTAGTGGACATTTAAAGCTAATGAGGTTTAACCTGGGAATAAACTGAAAAATAAGTTTTGCAAGAGTAAGTAGGTTGTGGAAAATTGCTAAGGTGTATACTAGACTATCTATAAGGATGCCTTTAAAACAAGATCTCTAAAAGACATGAACTGTAAATCAACCAGAAGTTACAGTCTGTGTGATCAGGAGGCTGGTCCAAAAGGACATGGGAATTTCTGTCGAATTTCTAGGTTTTACCACAGGAAAGCAGTAAGGAAAAAGGGAAGTTGTTTCTTTTTAAGTGACTAATACCTTCTGACTTTTCTGTCAAATAGGCCAAATATGGGCTGCAACTTGACAAGAATAATGAATATTTAAACTCTACGTGTTTTTTTGCCATATTTCATTCTTAACTAAAGAGTAGGCTCTCTTCAAGAAAAACGTGATAATGATGTCTTAATTGTTAGAAGGTGCTAGTTAGCACTGTTGAAAGACTTTGCCTAGGTGGTAGTGTGGGAGAGGAAAGCTCCTTCCCTCCATTTTCTCTAAATTGTCCAGGTCCTGACCTCAGGCCTTACTGTTCAGAAACCTTTCTTTGTTTCCACTGTCAGTTCAGGAAGCAGGAATAAGGCATCTCCCAAATTAGGCCAACAATGTTAGTATGGGATTTTGCCTCCCTTCTAGCTGGAAGGACCTAGCATCACCTTAGCTGGTACCTCTGGGATGGCTGCAGGACTAGACCTGACCTCTCTCACTTCTAGGGAATGTAGGCAGAGCTGGCACACTGGCCTTCATCAGCTGAGCTACACTGAAGTGCCCTAAATTTATTCAGCCCTCTTGAAGTATCCTGTTAGTGTGGGGCATACTTAGAAGCTCAGAAATTATATTAATATATGTATGTCAATAGGTTGAAGGAACAAAAATAGCTATAATATTAGAATAGAAAATGTACAGGAGTGACAAAATAGTTTGATGGTGGACAAGTGGCTTGATACATTAAAATTCATGTTCAAAGAAACTAAGTAAATTAACTGTACCCCAATGTGCCTGTGGTGTGAATTAAAAGAAATATTATAGTGTTGTGGTTACAATATTGATCACTTGCTTGGACAACTAATAATGAATGTGACATGATAAGAGAGGGTAAAAAATTACAATAATAATGAAAAACTTTGTTTCTGTATAGGAAACATCATATGCGTGTATAAGACAGAAATATTTTTTTTGCTACACTATGAATGGAATTTTAGAGTAAATGGCCACAGAAGAGGCAAGAAGAGAAACAGCTTGAAATTTATGTCTGAGTTCCTGTGCCAGACATGACTAAAAGGTAACTGTCAAACAGTCAATGCAGCAGCCATTGTCAGGTACCAAAGCTCAACATTCTTGTGGGCATAAAAGAGCCAGAGAGATGTTAGATAAAATTGAGGAAATCTCTCTGAAAGGAAATTAAAACAGCCAAAATGTTAAATTCCTTAAAATGTCATGGAGTATAAGGGGTGGGTTTGGGGTCTTTTTGAGAGGTAGTGTGCTTTTTTTTTCTCTGAAAATTAGCTTTTAAACAGACCAAAAACAATAAAAGAAATAAAAAGACACAGTTGAATATGTGGAAGTTATTACAAATAAGGAACATACAAAGGAGAATTAACTTTCACAAGATACATTCCAAAACATAGGAAGGTATACCAAAAAGATTTTGAAGAAAATTATGAAAGATAGAAAAGTAAATAAATTCACTTTTCTATCTCAAACACATTTGAAGTTGAAACTCTACTTCTAAATCTGTAGAATATGATAACAGTATGATAGCAGTGTACTGATATTCATTATGGAGCAGCTTACAGCTCTTGTAACATTTTTCAGGAGGGGAGGAAAGAAAATATATTCAAATAGAGGCAGAATAGTTTTAGGCTAAGTATAGAATAATTTTTATATTATTCTGAAGAAGAGCACTGCTTACTGAGTAGTTTAAATGACACAAATGTGAAGTTGCCAGATTGTTAACTGGAATATGCATCCTAGCTGTTTGGGGGGTGGAAAGTGGCTGTTGTTCGGCCAGTCTAGAGTCTTCGGCTTTGTGGTAGGCAGACTTTTAGAAGCTAAGTAATAAAGATTAGGTGAGAAGGCACAGGCATATGCATTATGAAAAACTGACATTGTAGTTTTGTAGTCCTGCCTTGCTGTTCTACCATTTTTTTGAAGGAGTTAATGTAGGCTGGTTGGATGCTGCGTGTTGCTCCAAGAAACATGATCCGAAGTCATCACCATTCCTCTTATAAAGTTATGATGTTGTTCAGTAATTGGGAAAGTTCCCTTCTCAGAATGATGTGAGAAGTAAAAATTTAACTTTGCAGAGTAGAGAGTTTTTCTGCTAGTCTTACTAGTTTAGTCTGCATACATGGGCCTATTGCTGTATTTATGGAAGGATGAAGGATAAGGTAGGCTTGTTCAAGAAGAAGGTCCTTTACAGGTCAGCAGAAAAAAAGCTCATAACACTTAAAGACTGAACTATAAAGTGGTAGATGAAATTCTATGTTAATAAATGTGAAATAATCCACTCAGGGTGGAAAGCCAGCTATGACTGTATGTTATGCAGTGCTAGACTCCACATAAGCTGTTGCTGTTTAGGGAAGTCACCTTGAAATAGTTGCAGGCAAGTCTATGCAAACCTTAGCTCATTGCTGGTCAAAAAGCTGAGTAAATTTCAGGAATGAATAGAAAAGGGACTGACAAGTAAACAGAGAGCAGCCCAGACTTTGCTTAAATGAAGGGTAGATTTCTTGTTCTTTGTAACAAGGCAAGTAAATAGATGTGTACGAAGGATTACTATACAGTTATGTATTGACTGATTTCACAGTAAGCCATCCAATTTAAAAACAGCAGACCCAAAAAATGACTGAAGTGTCAAAATGTCTAAATGAAACTTTTTCCCCTCAAAAATAAAGTTTTTTGAGGTCATATTGCTAGTTACTTCTCCAAGCCCTTGCAGCTGTGGGATTCACAGCCTCCTACTTAAAAAGAATTGTTATTGATGTGTCATACCATAACTACCAAAAAACATCAAGCTTTCGGGAAAATAGTCTAGAGTGAGCAGCCCTTACAGAGCCATTTCAATATCTCTCAGCACATAAAATTGTTTGTGATCCACCAAACAGGCAAACATCCTTGGATGTTTTGACATGTAATGAATGGTATGGAATGATGTTTAAAAATGGTTTATGTTACAGGTTATGAGCTAACTCTAAAAACTGATTTGTGGCAAATGACACTTCATGTGCAAATCATTAGCTTAAATACAGTTACTTTCAATGCTAATTTTTATTAATGATGAAAGATAAAGGAAGATGCAAGGTGAAAAATGGCAGTAAGGTTTTCTTGTGGAGGAACAGAGACATATAGTCAAGGAAATGTCGTGGATATTATCCAGAATTTTATCAACAGTTACCTTAGCTTTCTTTTCTCATTTCCATGCTTTTGGGGATTTGAAGAAGTTTCATGTCTCCTCCTCCCTCCTGTGCAATAAATAGTTAAGAACAGGAATATTTTCAGTGTCCTGGGGCAGTCCTTTGAGTTAACATAGGAGAGACACCATGTCAATTACTGTTTCGGCATCTCCTTCTGCAGACTCACAAATGTATCCTGGACAGTATTTGGTGGTTTCAGAATTGAAAGATCTGAGTTAGCCAGAAGGGTTAGATTATTATTACCACTTCCTTAACGTCAGTATAGATTCCATCGGCTCCAGCAGAAATGATAAGGACAATTGGCCTACCCTGTGCCGCAGATCTGACTGTTACACAAATTTAGGAGTATCCATCTGTTCAACTAACTATATATATATATATATATATATATATGCACATAGAAATAATGAAATCTGTATGTCTTGTTTGTTAACCCTGGACTACAAATATTTGGGAACACATTATCGTGTCTGTTGCCTTAGCAGAAGTTGCACTAATAAGTCTATTTACTTTGCATTACTTTTTTGGATGGCCATATTGACTGCTCTAAGTGACATCAAACTCAGGCAGAAAGTTTCCAAACTGAGACAAGCTCTGCCAAAACAGAAAGAGTTCTGTTATTGTTGAACTCTAGATGCCTAACATGCAACTCTCAAATGGCAATGCTGTGTTTTGGGAAATACTGATCAACTGAGACCCAGAAACAGGTAACAAAAGACTTTGCTGGCTCCAAATGGCAAATTCCCTTTCTCTGAAAGGGCAAAATGAAAGGAAGTAAGGGATGTTTACAGAGAGTGCTTGTTATTCCTTCTTCCTTACACATTTCTAAATATGCAGTTTCCTATTTGGAAGGATTTCTTAGCTCAGTAGGGCTTATATTTCTAGGAAGTGTTTAAAATAGAGGGAAAAAAGAGGAGTAATATCAGTGGAGTTAGTGAAAATGAGAGGCATTATAGAGCATACCAGCCAAATTTAATTATATTTTGCAATTTGCTCTAAGTACCTTTATGGTACTTTCATATGTTGGGGGGAATTCTACAAAATTTTGCTCAACTATCTTCCACGGGAATTCATGTGAATAATGACGTTGGCATTCATCATATGGAAATAATTATTGTTGTACTATATAGCTTGTCAGCCTGTCTAGTACTACCACAGATTTTTGCATGTGCTAAGCTAGGACAAACCTTGAGAAATGAAGCTACATCAAGGTGCTTTGCTTTTTCTCCATCCTTAGGACTGTATACTTCTGGAAAGCATAAAATTCCTGCCTAGACCTGGGAATGACCAAATCACTCACATTTCTTCTTCTGTTGTTCCCCTCTTCTTTTTCTGATTAATATCCTAGGTGTGTTGTTCATTACTTCTTCTTGGCATCTGCTGTTGTCACTTCTTGGGATAAAAATCTATTCAGAAAAATACTTCCTTACTTGATAATTTTTCCAGTAAGTGTTCATTTTCTCCCTTTGCTTATTTCTATTTATTTAAGGAATTACCTAGGTGTTGTAAAGGATAGCTCATAATTGGGAGTCTGGGGATGTACAACGTTACATGATGACATTGTCCACTCTGAGATACGAACAATATAGACTTTGCTTCTGGCATTGTGCTAGTTGGGAGGGCGATGCTTCCCCTAGTGGAAGCATGAGCAAGGCAAATGGAAGAGAACAGGTGCTGAGCACAGCAGTTCTGGTATCAGCAAGGTTTGCAGGGCATCTGTGCTCCCAGTCTTGCCTCCAGGGGCTTAAAATTCACATGTAGCTGGGGAAGAAACAGACGTGTCTCAAATCAAATAAAGCCAGAGTGTAATTAAATGATAAAACATGACAAACAGTGCATTTCTAGGGAATTACAGCATGCCTTGGGTGGAGTCATAAGGCACGAGGCCAAAGGTTGTATGGCTTTCTTCATCCAAGAGGCACAGAAAGCCCCTGGTGCTGACAGTGCTAGAGAAAGGAAGAATGGGATGGTATGGGCAGTCTTTCTGCATACAGTTTAGAAACCAAGCTTTTATTTGGCATGGAACTGCCTGTATCTCCTGCATTCCTCTTCTGGCCTCAGCTGGTTAACCTGCTTAGACTCCAGAATGATGCTGGCACATCCAGCTAGCTAGTTCAGCCCCCGAGTACCTCTAATGAGTGGAGCAGAAAGTCTTACCCAGGATCAAGGCAGTTTTTTCTAGCCCCTGTGCTGCCTGGGCTGGGATTCCCACGAGCAGAGCTCAAGAGCAATGACAGCAGTTGCTAACTCTGGTATGGAGAACCAGGAACTGGGAGAATGAGAGGATCCCTGGGGTCCTGTAAGCTGGACTGCTGAGGGGGTTGTTGCTGAGGCTGAGGCTGGGGAGCCTTGAGCTGATGTATCTGGGATAACAGACATTCTGTGATGATGGGCTTGGCCAGAGAATGAGTTGGAAGCCAGAGTTGCATTTTCCAGTGAGGCGGAACAAATCATGAGCGAGACCATTTCAATTCTTTTCAACATGGATGATTAAAATATGATTCTGATACCACTCTGTGTCCTGATGGCTACTGTTGTACTTCTGTACAGGGGGCTGTGAGATTTCAAGGAGCTGTGGGTGGGGTGGCCAGCTTCTTCCTCTTCATGCTAATCTTTTCCAAGTGAGCTTTCAAGGATCTGAAGCTTTACCCAAGAGGTAGATATAAGGAGATGCTTGCAGGTGCAGTGTTTCTCTTACCCTGTTCTCTTCCTCTTATCTTCTGGTGTTTAGCCTGGAGAGAAAGCAAACTTCAGCAGAGACATGAGACTTGTGCTGAGAACCACAGCTGGCAGCAGGATGTTGTCTCGCAGCAAGGGGTAGAAGCCAAACCCAGCGCTCTTGCTGCAGTGGCAGCTCCTGGGAGGATGGAGAGTAACAGGCTCTTGGAGAAGAGGTCTTGTGAGGTGGGAGCCTTTGTGTCATGCTGGTAATAAAGTCTTCAGAGACAGAACATGCTGATTCACAGAAATTGAGACTGTTTGTGGGAAAGAGTTGGCTTTCACAAATATCTTGACTTGAAAACTCCTGTGGAAAAAAAATTTTGGAATCGTCAGAATGTTTTGGTAGTTTCTAGCTGAATAGCTTTCTCATTTAAAAATACTTTTTGTTTTGAAAATTAAACCTAATAACATATTTAAGAAGTTGCATTAAAAGATATGTTTTGAAATTGTCAAAGCAAAATGCTGACCTTGAACTCCAGGAGTTTTTTTCTTCACTCCAGTCTTTAGCTTTGAAAATTGCAATTATTTAAAACTTTCCTCCCACTTTGAAGTGGGATATTGATACGCAGAAAACTGTTCACAGGGAAATTGTTTCTCTCTCAGCTTAACATAATGGACTATGCCACTTTAACATGAACTAGCCCCATTTAAAAACAACAAATTTTTAATAAATTCACTTTAAAAAGAAATAAAACAATTCTGTTGCTACAAAGACACCTTTTACTGTCACAATTACTCTCCCACAAGTACAAGCAGGTTTCCTGATACTAGGCTTAAAATGTTTACTGATGATTGTAATGCACTCAAGAGAAACCAAATACAGATGGTTAAGTTTGAACAATGTTTTCTCACGGAGTATTTAATGCTCAGAAAGTCATAAAACAAAGAAGTCCCAATTCAGTACTGTGCAGCATGTCCTGCTGATGTGTTTATTTCCGTTGCCTGGATTTTAATCACTGGGATGTGCTCACTTCAAATGTGATGCTAAACATTGCCTGTTATTATAATGCATTCCCCAGGAAAGTGCATTCTGACTAGCATGCAAAGTGAAGAAGAAAAATTTAGAGGGGTTATTATTACTATTTTTTTTAAGAAGGCCTTAAGAAAAACAATGGTTCATTCTTTCAAACCCTGTATCCTGAGTCCTATTTATACTGTTACCAGTCTGGCAAAGGGAAAGGGCCTTCCAGATGGGTGTGAATTATGTTGGTACCTACAGGCTCGCAATGCCAGTGGGCCGTACTCTGAATTCAGCTCCTCACAACTCACTGTTATCCTTTCTTCCCCTACTGTGCCAGAAAGTTTCATGTCATGGCTCACAGCCTTACTCACATGCTCAGTCAAGATTTGAATCAGTCCTTGACTTTCAGTGGCTGTGTTTTGGTGGTGATGGAGATTTCTGTGTCACTGGCTGAGTTATATGGTGAAGCCCTGACACTGATATCATTAGGACTTACTGGTTCAGCTTGTATGATAGAAATGCTTCTCATCATAGTGATGTGGAGGTGACATAAGATGCACAGAACAGATATGATTGCTGGGTTTGGTGTGTTTTTTAAAGTTTTATTTTATTTGTAACATTCTTGGCACCTGTATAGTACTATATATAGATTCAATATATTGCATTAAAATGATGGTGGATGGTGAAGGTGGGTGAAAGGTAAAGCAGAATAGCTATGGTGCAAAGGTGACACCTTTCCAGCTTGTCTGTATTATTAAAACCTGGACAAATCTTTTTTTTTTTATTTTCACTAGGCTGACTAGAATCTCTGACCCAGGAAAGCATGAAAATTCTCCATCCTGCGACTCTTCCCACTTTTAGTTCCCTTCAAGTATTTTTTACCTGGGAAACTTTATGACAGCAATATCTTGCAACATAAAACATTATTGTCCTACATTATGTGCTTGGGACTTACCAAGCAGCAGCTTGGCAGATTAGCTGCTGAGCTGCCTGGGTGCTGCATGTCATTAGTCCCTGTTACATGTGTTACTGAAGCCCACCACTCACTGCTAAGTGTCGAGGTACAGAGACAGAACAGAAGTGCTGTTGGCAGCCATCACCAGCTAGTTGTTTTTGTCTGTGATTTCATGATGTTTAAGACACAGTGGAGCTTTTTTCTCATTAGTAAGGGTCAGTATGCAGAAAACAGATCTCATGAAGTCCTGGTGTACTGTGTCACCCTGTTCCATCTTCATTTCAACATCACCCACTCCCACCTTGCCTGAAAAGTCACACACTCTGCAGGATGCCTTGGGAAGACAGATTGTTTTCATTTGCAGGGAAGTTTGCAACAGAGCACTTTTAAAATGACACTGTAAGAAATTGCTACAGTGCAAGACCTGCTCTGACTTTTATTTATATAAAAAGAGATCTGGGTTAGGATTTCTAGTTGGAAGAAACCCATGATTTTACTAGGACAGGGAGGCTCATTCTTCTCTCTTGGCATGCCATGCTCTCTGCAATCCATTTGAGAGGCAATAAAAGAGGTAATAAAGAGGCAATCAAAAACAATGCTTCAGTAGTTCTGAGCCACAGTTTGTGAGATTTCATTTGGAACTTATTTACCTAACCCACTCCCACGCCTCTATCTGTCTTAGGCACCTACAGGAGTCGTCTCTTTGGAGGGCTTGAGGCTGTCAAAAGGTTAAATTCGGTTCTTGGAGCAGTCTGGAATACATTATTGTTGGGAAGGGGAAGTGCTGAGAGGTAAGGGTATATGGGCACTGCAGGTATGGAGTACAGAGACGGCAGTAATGACTCATTGTTCAGGAGCAATGCATTTCCATCATTGCCACGGTGAACCAGATTAACTGATCCTCCTAAGAAGAATCCTGGATTTCTCAGGGATGTGCTGGGACTGGAGGCTTTCTTGCTGCCCGATCTGAATGAGAACTTTTTCTTGTCTCTGCATCACACCATGCTGTACTGCAACCAAGTGGTATCCAGGGTGGTCAGAGCCAAGAGTGTTTTGGGTGCTCTGGTGTACAGAGCATGTATGCCCAAGTGACTTACCTCACAGCAGCTGATTGTAGCTTCTGAGGCCCCTTCCAGCCTGGGATCCTATTTCCCAACTGCAGAGCTGTTGTTCCAGCCCTAGGTAATCCCTTCCTTCACCCCATGGCCGAAGTTAGCTGGCTGCACCCACAGTAGGAGAGTGCTGATACTGGCAGTGATGCTGGTCACCTGATCGTAAATTTGAGCAAATAGTTTAGAGCAAAGTTGATGCATTATCTTTCATTGGCAGGCATATAATACAAACGAGGCATGCATAAGCTGATCATATTTTTTGCACATTCATTACTTTTCATATTTTAAAAAGCAGTCTTTCACAGATCTTTTTTCTATATGTTTATTATGAACCATTCTCTAAGCATCACTAGGCTTCTTGATTACTTATTTGCAGCTATGTATAAGGCCTGTCAAGGTTGTATTTCTGATTGAGCTGGGACAAGTTCACAGCATGGCTGACTTTTGTAATCCTGTGTGATAGGTTGGATGAATGAAATCAAAATTCAAAGTTATATGAACAGAAAATGCTCCTTTCGTAGTTTTCTTTATTTTACAACACTGCTCTGGAAGTCCTTTTCATTTCCTTTCTCTATTTTTGCACATATCTTCTGTAGGGCAGGAACATGTTTAAAGGGTAGAGCTGAACAGCTAGCAATAGAAATCCTGTAGGTTTTTATATGCAAAGGTACTCTTCTGTCTCTGGAGACTGACAGATTTAAGGTCCTAGGCCAACTGTTACATACACTGTTGGAAAATTGGGATGCAGTTGGTCATGACTAGGAACTTATGCAGAGTATTTAATTCAATTTTCATTCTTCCAGAATAAGGGTGGAATTCTGTGTTCCTTGCTGTAGTAAAGTCCTGCTGTTCAGCTGAGTCAGTGTAATGGACAGTTGCCTGAATGCATTTAGAAATAGCAGGCCAAGCAGATTATCTCCTCTTTATTAGCATTCTTCCTTGCTGTGGGATTTCAGCACATCCCAATCTTGAATACATTTCTCCTTGTAACATACTTGTGGATGGAGGAAAATATTATCTTCCCAAGTCTGCCTACAGGGAATTGACATAGGGAGAAGCGAAAAGCTTTAAAACATTCAGGTTTCCGGTGGTACAGGTGGGCCCTTACTCAGGTAGCTGAACATTTTTTAAAAATGCCCCTAGGGATGTCTTTCTGAAAATGAGCGACGTGGCAGAGCAGGGACTGAACCCGCCCTGGTGTCCCAGATGCTTAGCTAGTGCTGCAAATGCTGGCTTACCCTTCCTGTCCTAACACTGTACTTAGTCCTGTCACTGCTGCCTTTGATTTAGAAGGCCCGCTCTGAATAGAAAGACTGTACTCAGGGTGAGTAATGGTGGTGAAATTTGTCTTTTCAGAAGTTGATTTTTAAGCCTGAAAAATCTGGCATATTCACAAACTGTGAATCAGTGCATCCAGCTACAGATGTTATCCTCTGGAAACTGAGGATCCTGTACCCAGCCGTACTGCTATGAACTACAGAAATGCTCTGAGAATGTGATTCCTGTTTCTAGAACATCCAGAGGACACTTGCTTTCTCTTTGTAGAAGCAAAAGATCAGAGGAGGTAAAAAGCAAACTAGAATAACACAAAGGAAGGGGAAAAAAATGTGTTGAAAAGACCTCTGTCTCTCCCCAGCTTCCTGCTCCCTCCCCCTGCCCCCTGCCTCTTCTTCCTTCTGTCTCTAAGGGTTAAATATGCAGAGGGAAAAAATTGCTAGACTTTATGTCTGTGCTTGGTGGGAACTATTAAATTACAGCTGGATGTTTTTAATTATGCCACACATAAATGCCTGAACACAACAGCATTTTAATCCAAATGTGAGCCTCATTTATGTGTGTTCTGTGTTTGCTCTGAAATGCACTGGCTGGCACTTGTTTGTGGTGGCCCCTTTGTGGCATTGTAACAGTGTGTGGGGTTTTTACCTCCCCCCCTTTTTTTTTCCCAAGTGCAAGGATGGGAGCTAGTGCTGGCGAGGGGGAAAGGAAATGGGTAATAAAACAGAGAGCTAAGCGGCTCACTGGAGCCAGCGATGCTGGGATCTGGTTAATTGCTCTGAAATGAAAAAGATTCGGGGGTTTTCATGAAATCCCATAGGTGCATTTGCCAAGCCTCAAATATTAGATTGAATTACAGTTTCTAATTCCTCCCCCCCTTTACCCACAGCCATGTGTCTTATTTCTTCCTAAAGCTTGTCCGCTTTTCAGGGCAATGAATGTAAGAAGGAAGCTGAGTAAGGACTGCCTGCCTGCTTGTTTTTACACCTTCTCCACCTACGTCTTTTCCTAATCCTACCTTTTATTAAAAAACAAGAAATCTGTCTCTCTCTCCTCCAGTGTATCCTGATCTGTTTGTGGATTTGAGGTTGAAATGTTGCCTATATATTTTGCCTTGCAAGGGGCTGCGGGGAGGGCGTACTGAGGGCGCACTGTCTCTGTCCCTTGTTCTCCACACCCACGCACTAGCTAAGCATAATATAATCCTTTTCTGCATAGCCACCAAGACTTGTTTTTTTAAAGGGGCTTTGACCTGTCCCTCTCATTTTCAGAAATAATTTTACATTGGCAGCTAGTTGTGCCAGCATTTTTACTATCCCACAAAGGGATTTTAGCACCTGATTTGTGGGTGTAAGGGGACTTCACTGGGAAATGATGTCAGTGGCATGGCTTGGAGGAGTAGCTGTCTCTGAGATCAAATCCTTAAATGGTAGGATTGGCACCAACAAAACTGAAGCTAGAGCTGAGACTCTCTTGTGTATAAATTATATCCACAAATCAAGATGCAAACCCCTTTTCTGACAGTTATTGTGTTTTGTTAACCAGTGAACAATGTATATTTTCTTAGTCTGGACATTTTGAGATTATGAAAACTACACCTTGGTTATTAGGCTGGTATCTGATCCAAGTGTTTTTTCTCTTCTTGTGAGGAACTGGAAATCTTTCCTCTTTCTCCCACCCTGGAGCTGGGAAGGATCTCTGAGTCATCTAGTTATGTCCCAGCCTTGGAATGGGCCTTTCTGCTGGGAATTTCTCTGCCATGTTTTTCTGAGCTGATCTCGCTGGTCCTCTCAGCATTCCCCACAGGCACGTAATTCTGATGTACTTCTTACTCTAAGACTTTTTTTTTTCCCCTTCTACTTTTGTTTAAACTTTCTTCTTGTGTTTTAGGTAAAGGTGATATGGCATGCCAGCCTCAATTGGCTGGCTCAGTCCCTCTGTCCTCCTGGAAGTTGTTTCCTACATTTCTGTGTTATTTCTCACCTTCCTCATACCATTTATTGGGAGAAGCTCCACTGGAAATGAGTGTGTGAAATGTTCCTTCCAAATTATGTATGCACATTAGCAATTAATTGTAAGTTCCTACTTTCAGTCTGCTGTGATTGTTTTAAATAATTATAAATTAAGAGCCCCATTTCCCACTCAAAGGCAAGAAGGGTTTAGGCCACCATTTAACTGGCAGTGTTTACCCAGCCCCTCCATGCAGCCTCTGCTGTTAGGCACTAGTCTGGGTTGCCCAGCTTAAGAGAGCAGAGCAACTAAGGGCATGCTTGAGTAAAGCATGCTTTGATACTTCTGCTGTTTCCTTGTACGTGATCTCATGATGCATTGCTGTGGGGAGATCTAACTGTTCTGCCAACTTGTTTTCAAGAACTGTTTTCAAAGGGAATGGTTTAAAATTGCTCACTTGGGGGGTCATTTATTGTCTATTTTTTTTTTAGTGCTGGGTCCTCAGGCGTTCGAGGGTGAAATATCCATTGTTCACCCCACCTCTAGAATGATCAGAAATCATGGATTTTTACTTAGCCACCCACTGTCTTTTGACCTGAATACTTCAATTTTTCTTTCCCACCCAGTGCCTTCCTAGTGTTAGCCACAGTCTTCCCATCTTGCTCTCACCCTGTAGGGTAAGGAAATGTGGTTTCAAACATAAATGACATTAATGCCATTGTGTGAATCATTAGTGGATCCAGCATCACAAGCCCTAGGGGATCAAATACTTGCAAACCACTAGAGAGGAATTATAATATCAAATACGTGGCAGGAATCATCCTAGCTCGAAGAAAACAAAATAACCCTCTTTAATACCCAGAGAAGGTCTTGGTGCTTAGAGAGAAGAGGAGCTTGTGTAATAACCTCGAGGGGCCCAGAGGCAACCATCCTGCTCTTCTCTCCTGTCTGTATTCCCTCTTGCCTCCCCTCCTCCCAGGCAGCTCCCTCCCCAACCAACAAACCAGATCCTTCCCACTTGTGGCATATAACGGCAGTATTTGAAGCCCTGACTAGGCTGTTGCCTTGTTCTTCCTCAAAACAAACAAACACAAAGTCAAGATGAAGCATGACTAACTCCAAAAAAAAAAAAATTAATAAAGACAGAAGTTGAGCTTTTGTGGTGGAGTGGGAGAAGAAAAGCTGAACACCTGCTGTTCTGCTGTGGTGCCATCCCAATTGCCCTGGAGACTGCTGTTAGTTCTGCCTTTGCAGGCCTTTGTGCCAGTGCTTCTGCTTTACCTTAGCACTTGGTAGAAGAGAGCACAAGAGCATGGGATTGTCTCACAGCCCAAGGAGGAGTGTAAGATGTAACCTTGTAATTGCTTGCTGGCACCTCTGATGATCTCAACACTTCAGTGGGTGTTCAAAAGCTGATTCCTTCTTTTTTTTTTTTTTTTGGTTGTGTGTAGTGGCAGGCGCTCACACTTTAAAATTTTGTCCAGACATCCTCTGGGGTGTAAACACACAAGGCATATTTGGCTGGTGGCTCCTGCAGTATGCATTACCTGTGTAAGAACAGGAATACTGTGCAAAAGCAGAGAAAGCAGATGGGAGTGTTCTGTTATGCATAACGGGACACAGATTTCCCTTAATGACATCATACTGCTAACCTTGAAGAGAAAATTCAAAGGTACTGCAAACCCCTTCTCTGTGGAAACACTTATTTCCAAGTATCAGGCATCAATACTTGACATTCCCTGCAAAAATTAGATGGTAATAAATTTCAACAATTTAAGTAACTTGCATAGCCAGATCATCCATGCTGCAAGTGGCCAACCTAGAGATGTGTAAACATCCTAAAATAGCTGTTGAAATATTGGTATAAACTTATATTTTTAATTTCTCTTCTTTTGTGAACTATGAATTAAAGTATTGGAATGTGAGAATCTCCAGTCCCAGAGGGTAGGGGTGGGACCAGAACTGAAGGGAGAGTTCATTTTATCAGAGTAATTTTGAAATAATTTGAAATCAGATGGGTTGGGTTTGTGTTTGGATCTGAAACTCTTCACAAATTAAACCTGATCATTTGAATTATAGTTCTTACACTCCATTTCAAGAGCTAATAGAGATGACAAAGCAATGGAGAGTGGAAATGTTAAAACTGGTATTCTGAGAAATATCAGGTAACACTGAATTTTCAAACTCTTCGATACGGACATCTGTAATCAGAGATTTGGTAACTTACTTTTTGAAGCTCATTACCATAGTGAACTTGCTAGTACTCTGGCAGCTATGAAGGTTTAGCCAGCAATGATGTCAGACACAGAATTAAAAGTATGTGTGGAGTAGATAAGATAAAAGGTGCCTTTTTTCTTCTTTGAACATGGAAGAGTTTTCTGGTTATAGTTTCTTGAACTTGTTGAAGTTAATACAAGATAACATAAACTATTTTGGGATGGGGAGAACACTCCTTTAGGCACAACAGCAAATAAAAGGAAAACAAGGAGGAAAGCTCCTCCCATTCAGACCTTAAGTATATGGAAGATTGATTTTCTGTGTGTGTGATTAATTTATTAAGCAAAGACTTACTGAAAAAAGGAAAATTATGTTTAATCTGTGTATACGGCTGCTACAGTGTCTTTTTGAATAATGGATCATTTCCTGCACATCAATGTTATTACAAAGCTGGAGAAGCATCAAAGGAATATTCTGCTTGCTGTATGAGCCTTGGGAAGTTAGGTGCTGAGAGGAGACTAGGTTATACTTTCCCAAACTGTGAAACAGATAAAAATGGGGCTAAAGATGGCTGTAGAAGATGATATATAGCTACAAGCCCTCACTGGTTAAATTTCTGATCAGGATTAACAATGTTCCATTGTTTATTAGGAACGTGGAAACACAATGGTATTTTAAAAATTGAACTAGAGATTGTTCCTAACTGGAGATCTCTTCTGAATATTGCATCTTTTGTTATTTCTACAGGAACTTATATGAACTATGGTATAAGTAGTGAAATTGTAAACAGTAGTCAAGATATTTTTAAGTGATAGCTACTATTAACAAGGTACAATATAAACAGACCTCAAGGTATGTGAACATTTTCCTTATCAAGCAGAAGATTATAGATAACTGAATAGTTTCTTGATTTCCAAAAAGCTATTTAAATCAGTGGACTTGAAGTAACACTTTTCAAAGTCAGAGGGAATTTTACCAGTGGAAACAGAATTAAGCCCTAAAGAGATCATTTTTTCAGCACCTTTGCAACTTTTCATCTGCCACCATTGGAGCCAATGGAAAGGGTTTCATTGACTTTGGCACATAAAGGGATGTTAGCTGTGTAACCCAAGATATCTTGTGAGTGCCAAAGAATAAACAAAATTTAGAATGAAACTAGCTTTGCTGTAATGGTGATGATATAATACTCAAGAGCAAACAACTAATAACCTCTTCTTAAAACAAGAATCCATCATGAATACTCCAAGACTAAAGGGAAAATTTGCCTCTGGCCTCTGGGATTCCCTGTTGGGCAATGAAAAGAGGAGCTATATCATGCAGAAAATGATGAGGAAAGAGTAAAACCCCTCAGGAGAAAAAAGCCTGTTTCTTTTACCCTTCTCGTCTCCTGGCATACTTATCTTTACCGCTTGTGTACAATTCCATTGAGAAAAACCAGTTCATGACAGAACAAACTGAGAAAGTGCTAGTTCAGGCAGCCTCTTCTTTTCTTTCATGGATTAATGGCAACTGAAAATGAAAGGATTATTTAAGGCCACTTGGGCAAAATTAAGTACTGCCTATTGTGTTAGTCTAGGATCACATGTAGCCTGGAAACCAAAGACAGCAAACCACATTAGGTTAGTGTAGGTGGACACCTAGGTTATGAAACAGTGAAACAGGCAGTTCTTGGATTTGCTTGTCAGTAGTTAGAGAATTGCCAGTTTTGAAGAAAGGAATTTTTAAAAAGGTTGTTTGCAGTCAGCCTTCCTGAAATTCCCAGAGAAATAGCCATGTTATTCAACTCTAGAAAACTAAGTCTTAGTGACCATTCTCAGTTATCATTTTTTATTTGGACTTCTGCTGAAGATGCAAGAAGTCAAAGTTAAATCAAGTTCACAGTTCATATGTGTACTGGTATGGGGCTGAGCTGGAAACAGTAATTTTTGAAAGTTGTAGCCTGTTTTTGTCAAGCCATTTCAGAACAAGGCGAAAGCTTTCTTCATCAAATCAATTTTGCGGTGTTTTCCTGTGAGTCAAATGCAAACAGTTTTCAAACCTTTGCTGGGAAATGCAGTTCACAGTCCACCAGGACCTGGGAAAATAAGAGCTTAAGTGAGTGTACCATGGGGTGTATCCACCTCTCTCTGTGCTGGGACAGAAGCTGCCTTTTGAGCAGCCATCTCACTTTGTCTTTTGCTTCTCTCTGTATCAGCTAAAGGTTCTGACTGCTCTGCTTCTTAATTTCTGGAATGGTAGAAGTGTACTGGTAAAAATTTCCTTGGAACTAGATCTGGAAATCTCCTTGCCTTGGATGGTGTGTTGTATGAACTGACATTTGTTTGGAGGAGCTGAGTGAAAGGATTTAATGTAAGTGTGAGAACTTTCAGTTTCAACATACATGAATTTTAGGGGTGTGGTGGTGCATCCACTTGTTCGTAACAGGAGGCCACAGGTCTTGTAGTACCCTGTAGAGGAAGAAGCTTCAGTGATACTGTCTGGAGAATGACTAAAGGAAATTAAACACAGAAATGATCAGCAGAAAGCTACTACTTTTTGTTTGTTCTCTGGCAAGTGTGTTGGTATATGGCCTTCATCCCAAATTATGCTAATTCTGCAGTCCATGCACCCCTATGCTCCAGGTACTTGGTGCCCAGTGACCTAAGAGCTTTCATGGGGGTGGACATTACACAATGCTGGTGTCATATGGGACTTAAGACTCTCTTCTTGCACAGATTAGGTATTCATTACTGCTGTAGAAGATGAGGGCCAAATGACGGATTGTTCCCAAATGAACTGGCTGCATTACTCTGTGTGTTCTCCAGTTACAGCTCTGCGTTCTTGAGAATTTAGAACTGATATTGTAAAAGGTCCACAGAAGTTATTTAAATCAACAACGAGGAGTGGAAAGAACATACTTCTGCACAGAATACTTTGTGCCTTCCCACTTACTTCTTTGTGTCTTCTTTGTTTCTTCTTGCTGCTTCTTTCTTTTTTGTTTTTTTTTTTGTAGTTTTGGATGTCTTGCTCCATTGATATTTCCTATTCAAGATATTTTGAGTTTTGTTAAGAACAGAAGAAATGGTAAAATGATAATTTCTATTATTTTCCTGTACAGATGTTGGTGGAGATTTCTTGATATTTAGATAATAGTTATTAAAAAACCCTCTGAATCCCAAGTGAAGGTTTTCAAATAGGCCCAGGCTCACTTTACCCTTTTATCTAACCTTTATTCTTTCAGACTAGAAGACATACTTTCCTGTGTGTTAAAGAGATTTGTTTTCTTCCCAGTCTAGATCTACAGCAATCTCAAGAGTTATTTTGTCTAAGGTCCTTGTAAAGGAAAGCAGGAATTTTTGTTCCCCTTCTCTCACACAGAAGTGAGGGCCTAGTTCTTGTTGTCTTTGCTTTGAGCAGTGGGGAGGAGGAATTCCTTCCTGACAGTTGAAAAGACAAACAATTTAGAAATATAAACATTAAAGGAGGGCAAGGTTTATCATTCTTATACCACACTGGTGTAAATCAGCAGCAGGGTCAAAGGCATGTACATCACATCACATCACTTAATGGGAAATCTTCTTGCCTTCGTGCCTATCTTTTCTTACAGGATTTTGGCCCATTATGTCCCAAATTCTTGTTGGACTGGTCTACTCATGCCCGAGTATTTATTGGAAGAAAACCCAGGCCAAAGTGAAGCAGTGTCATGCTTCAGCAGGTCACACAAGCAGCAGAAGACATAGAAGAGAGAAAAATGCTGTGGAGGGCCCTATCTCAAGGTTTGACCACAGGGAACAAGGCTGAGGTGTCTTCACAAACAGGTGTGTTGGAAAAGGGATAACCTTCAACTGGCGGTGCCTAACATTATACAGCTAGCACTATCTATAATATACCCTGAAAACTCAAAAAAAATTTTTGACTGGATTTATGAGTTGTAGGACAGGAGCCAAGTTAGCTTTTATTCAGTCTTGATGTGTTTGGAGCGATCTCATCTTTATATGTCTGGAACTTTGTTTCCCTGACTGGGTTTCTTCATATCTCCAATAATTTTTTATCAAACTGTAAAAATGACATGCTTTCTCTTTTGGCATAGGGTCAGAAAAGGGGCTCTTAAATATACACATTTTGTTTAATGGGCTTTTCTTTTATTTTCTTATTCAATTAACAGAGATTCTCTAAAATTTTCAATTACCTTTTCCTGCCTACTCAGGAAATGCTTGGCTTCCATTTTTCAGAGCAATTGTAACTTTCCCATTAATTTGGTAGCTGTGATAGCACTTGCCATCTGCCATGCAGGCACTCACCCGCCCACCCATCAACCACTCACATACAGTGGGATCTTTAAAGGGGTCCACAGACTGCCCATAGAGGTAAATCTGATAAACCACTTAAAACAGAGGCCATCTGTATTGGTTTGGCATGAATGGTAAAAAACCAGTTGGTGATCTGCTTTGGAACTGGCAGCCAGGTTGGCCAATCAGGTATAGGTGTACACCCCTGGGACACACAGCTTAAATACAAGGGGAATTTTGGGAACTCCCTCTTTCTTGCTGGGAGCCGCCATGAGGTAATTTGTGGCACGGAGCAGCAGGGCCCGGCAGGGCCCGCTGCCCATGTGGCCAGGCCAGGGTAGCTGTACCGGGGCTGGGATGGGGCAGTCAGGATGGGGCTGGCCCTGGGGGAGCTGAGCTGGGTCCCGAGCCCAGCAGACAGCGGGAGAGCCACGGCTGTGAACATGCAGCTGATCCTGCGCCTGCCCCACGGTGTGGGCCTGGCCGAGGGAGATGGCCCCGGCACCCCCCAGCCCCCGGGTCCCCGGAGAGCAGCACCGAGCCCAGGCTGAGCCAAAACCCACCCCATAAGACCAAGGGGTGAAGGGGGAGAGAAGATCCTGGCTGCCGTTTCTGAGTTTTTCTACACCTCGAGGATTTGAGGCTTTTCACTGATGCCGTGGCTGAGACCATGTGGCCTCTGCAGGCCTGGGCAGGAGAACATTAACTCTTTCTTAACACAGACTGAGACTTTTTTAAACTGTACCCCTTCTCAAAGAGAGAAGAAAGGCTAAATCGGAAGTATGCAAAGGGATAATATGAAGATATCAAAGTCAGTAAAGAAAGGGTGACCTCTTAAGTGGGAAAGATGACAAGTTGCCTTAGTTTTGGGCTTTAAATCTCCTTAATCTATGGTAACGGACTGTAATATTCCTTTAAATCATGGACTAAAAATGGGGAGATGATTTTCTAGATTGAAACAAAGGTGTCTGATTTTTACTTGAATGGATGTTGAATTAGAAACTGATGCAGTGATCCTATGAGATGTTTTTGAAGCCTCATCACCAGTGAAGAATGAGAAGTCCTTTGTTGTGGAGCTGTGTATCTTTAAAAGGTGAAACCCCATGTAAGTCCACAGCCCAAATGTAGCCATACGAAAGGCTACATTCAGGAAACTCACAATTGCAGATTCTCGAGCGGGCTGCTTTTGTGGGAGCTGGAAGCCACAAACAGACTGTGTCTCTTGTGAAAAGTTACCAGAAGAATTAGGAGGGACTTGTCTCTCTCAAAAGACTGAACGAAAGACTATTTTATAAGTGCTACTGACTTAAGAGTTCTGATATTCTATCTCTTTACATTGTTTCATAGAAAAGTAGATTGTTGCTAAGGAGGAGGGGGATGTCTTTAAAAAGGTTTCGTGGTTGGTTTTTTGTTTGCCCTTTAGTGTATGTTAATAAATCTAACTGTTTTTATTTTTAAGTTGAGCCTGTTTTGCCTTTCTTCTAATCCTATTCCATAGTAAAAGATAGATCACCACACTACGTTTCACAAAACAAATTCGGTGAGTGTGAAACAATTACACCATCCATCCTCTGTAAGTCACAGCTCTGTTTTTTTGTAACTTAGTCCTTTCTCCTTATAGAAAACTTCTGTTTGTATCAAGTTGAGTTTTATACATGTAAGGTTTCACTGAAGTTGGTTTAACCCTTATCAAGAAGGGAGCAGAGGGTAATAATAAGTAATTTTGGCCTATGACAGTATAATTTCCGCTTGCTTAGTTCCTTTCTCTGTCTGTTTTTCTGTCTCAATGTCTCTAACCAATTCTTTTCCTGAGAGATCTTACATTTTCCTTCCCTGTAAAAGTCTACACAAATCTGACTTATGAGCAAATTATCTTTATACCTGCTCCTTGATCACATCAAATGTCTGCTGCTAATGTTCCTAAATTTTCTTCATACAGATCATGTAGCTGGCCATGGATCAGCTGAAGTTTACAACATTAACTAAGAATGATCTCTAAAATTAAAGGTGCTGGTCTAATTACTGTTAGTACTGTGCTACGTCTTTGAATTTACCAAAGTTCATATCTGATAAATGTCAAAGTGACCCCATGGAGTATAGAGATTACATATGGTTTCTTTAGATTTAAACCTCATTAAAATATTGTTTCTATGAGATGTGTGAATATTTCTGCCACACTTAATGATGATTTTTGATTTTAATTTTAGTTATTAGCAAATTCTTCAGTAAAAGCAACAACTATGCCCTGTGATAAGATTATTATACACCCACCTTCTACATTTTTTTTTTTTCTCTCTGGTAATTTTATACTTTCAGGTATGAATTAAAGACGTAATTAAGGTTTAGATATTGTGAAGATGTGTATCCTCACTGAAATTACACGGATCTGTTGGTGTGAGTCTAGAGGAGGACCATGAAGATGATCAGAGGGCTGGAGCACCTTTCCTATGAGGAAAGCCTGAAAGAATTGAGGTTGATCAGCCTGAAGAAGAGAAGGCTCCTGGGAGACCTTATTGTGGTCTTTCAGTACCTAAAGGAGCCTTGCAAGTGAGCTGGAGAGTGACTTTTTACGAGTGACACAGGGGAGAACAGCTTTAAACTGAAAGAGGATCAGTTTAGATTGGATATTAAGAAAAAATTCTTCACTGTGAGGGTGGAGTTCCAACTTGGGAACTGGTTGCCCAGAGAAGCTGTGGATGCCTCATTGCTGGGAGTGTTCAAGGTCAGGTTGGATGGGGCTTCGAGCAACCTGGTCTAGTGGAAGGTGTCTCTGCCCATGGCAGGGGGTTTGAACTAGATGATTTTTAGGGTCCCTCCCTATCCAAACCATTCTATGATTCTATGAGATGATACCTTTCTGTACCATATTATTCATTATATATTGTAAGTCATTATAATTAAAAGTAATTTGATCTAGCATGAGTGTTCATTTCTGGGCTTTGTTTTCTGGAGCAAATTTATGCTAAGCAGTGATCCACGTTTTCTATTGTAACACCTTATAACTGCAAGTGGTTGTTTTTTTGGTTTTTTTTGGTAAAATGTAAGTGCCCACAACTGTATCTGTAAAGAATGCATAGATATCCTACAAAAACCACATGCATAGATATCCTACAAAAACCACACCAAACCAAAGTGTGTGATGTAAATATGTATGTACATAGCACATGTGTAGGATATATGTGTGATTCATTATGGTGTGTAGCTCTATGTATCGTACCTGGGCAAGGAGGCAAAAGTTCCCAGTAATTCCAGGGCCAGATTCACCATTGCACTGTGATTGCATTTGGTGATGCAAAGTAATTGTAAACCTGGCTTTACTGGGCAGTTAAAGTGGGTTTACAGCTGTCTTGTGTCAGGGAGCTGAATGAAGCAGCCAATGAATTCAGCACAGAACTCCTGCAGTTTCAGTGTGGGGGAAGCCGCTCCCCAGGCATCCCTTCCAGAGAGCATCTCCTTGAGATTGGAGCTGGGCAATAGTCGGAACAATCTTTGTTTTCACAGCACAAAACAGTGAGATCCTTCGAGAGCTTCAGTGAACCTCAGCATATTCAAATTGTTTGTTGGAGAAGTCCTGCTTGCTTACAAGCCTAATCCTACTCAGAGGGAGCAAGTACCACTACACTGTTTGTCTCTGCTCTGCACAGAGCAGCATGAGCTGTGGTGGGTTTGTGTGCTTCACTGCTGGGGTGGCCATGACACCTCCTGAAGTATCTGCATCACACAGTACAGAGTAGGGAGGTGGATTCTCTGACAGTGAAAGAGAACAAACCAGGTAGAAATACCCCTGCCCACATTGTTTTTCAGATCTCTTTCTAAATGGCAGCTTTTCCTTCCAAAGAGTAGAGCTAGAGGTCAATCAGTGCTTTTGTGCCTGAACTATTCCTTTGTCCTGTTCAGCTCTTCCTTCATCAATGCTGCCAAATAAAGGCTGAACTGTACTACAACTCTGCCTGGGGTGTCCAAGCACTCCAGTGCCATGAAAGAATTTTTTTTCTTTTTCAAAGAATAAATAAAATAGGGGAAAAATACATAAAATATAATAAATAGGTACAAAATAAAAATACACGCAAAAGACGCTGTGCACACAATAGCTGGAAAGCAGGAGTGCAGCCCTGTTTTCCTCTGTCAGTGGGTCAGTGTGTTCTGTAAGCACTTCCATCCTGTCGGGTCCCTGGTTGGTCTCCACCTGCTAGCTGGCTCACTCCAGAGGCAGCGCTGACCTGGCCGCTCCCTCATTTCGCTGGCGCCAGCGGCTTGATGGGCCTTGCACTTTGATTATTTGTGTTAACAGTTAATTTAGCACCATGGACACGTGTGCCAAAGCTGCCTCCACTTCCTGCAGCCTTCCAACAAATGGGACTTTTATGAGATGCCTTCCACGGCTCCCCTGCCTCCTCCAGCTCAACTCATTTGCCTCTTTTCTCCCCCACCCCTCCCCTGCCTTCTCTCCCCACCCCACCGTCTCAATCTCAGCTGTAATCTTTTCTACATCTTGCAGGAAAAGAGCTATTTCTGGCAGCTCTGTCTCAAACACTCGCCCCACTCAAACTGATTTAATGGAGATTTATAGGCACGAGGCTATGCAGCTCTGAGGCTCTTTTCCTGAAAAGATTTCTGTGCCTGTGTTATGTATGGAATTTATTTATTTAATGTTTGGTGTTACAGCTACACTGTCAACTGTTTGCATGAC
>WBMY01012081.1:496923-537275 GCA_013397315.1 Donacobius atricapilla
AAAAAAAAAGGCAGCTTCTGTGAGAGACTTTTGTAATAATCATGATTTTCCAAATAAGCTCTGTGCTATCTTAAGAAATTATATTCTCTAAAAATAAATGAGAATTTTAGTTGTATATAACATCAAAACTGCTGCTTCTGTTGTCATTCCAGCTTTGATTGATGCAGAGTGACCCAGACTGGTATGTAAGGGACTCTACATTTACAGCCAATACAAACAACATATTTATTCTGTGTTACCCTTTTCCAAGTGCCCAAGTACTAAAATTAGCATTAAATATTCAAAACACAGCCAGGTAAACAAAAATAAATGTATTGTTAAACTCCCATTTCCTCTTTGTTGCAGGAGGGTGCTTTGTGTAAGTGCTCAGAAGGGTATGTGCTGGTATTGGGACTTCTTCTGGACTCCCCCAGCAGACACACATCACATCCAGTCCCACTTAGCCTCCACATGAGACCTGGCTTTTGTGTGGACTTTCAGCCTGAGGGTTTATTTCACCTGACCTCTTTCCCATGCCTGAGTGGTGACACACGTGGATGGTCAGTCCCCTGTCTGCTTACAGGAGCAGGAACTGGGGTGTCCCCATCCTGCCAAGTGCTCCAGGTGACTGCATCTCTGATGGCTTCAGGTGCAGGAACCTCCTGATCCAAGCTACTTGCAGGAGCTGGGGCATAAAGTTGTTTCTCAGTGTCTCCCCTGAGTAATAATTATTTTCCATTTTAAAATTAAATTGAATGAGCTAAGTGTAACCTGTCAAGGACAAATCTTGTATTCTTCTCATCTTCCAAACAAACACTGTATGAGCCCTGATTCTGCCTGCTCTCCTGCCTCCTGCTTGTTTAACAAATGGAATTTTGAAATAATGCCATAGTGTATTTTTAAATATCAAATTTTGCTGTGTTTTGAAATTGCAGATTCCCTTTGGTCAAGAAGGTTTTGTCCCTGTGTTTAACACTTTGTTATTATGGTCACTGCTAAGCTCCAGGACAGCACATTTTGGAGGTTGCTTGTGAATATCCTTTACTTAAGCTGAGGCAGGTACTTTCCTGACGGATTTTTTTTTTTTGTGACACCAAGGGAAAAGTTAACAAGTTGGAGGAATATGGATATTATCATTTCAGATCAGACCAGTTGTGCCTTGAGACCACTATTTTGCTGTGAGAGTAGTTAATCCTGGATGACAGGTTTTTACAAATTAAACATAGTTTGAGAATGATTATCCTGTGTAAGAGTAGCAGCACTGGAAATTAAATGGGTTTTCCAGTCTGCCTATTGTGCAGCACATTGCTTTAGACTTTTTGGGAATTTGCGTTTGTTCTGGTCAGTTATAAGGTTTTACAAAAGACCTGGGGGGTGTTGAAATTGCAAGTTCATGTTGGACCAAGTGTTGCAGAAACATGGTGTTTCAACACTGTGTACGTCATAAACCTGAAATTTCAACACTTTCCAAGAGTCACCAGAGTCTCCCAGGCTGAACTATAACATAACTAAATTTTGTCCCCTGAACACTCAACTATCCATTTTTCCCCCCTGGAAAATATAATTTGAAACAACATTTGGCTGACATTAAAGAGTTTAAAATTGTTTTATTGATAATGAAGGAAAGTCAAAGGATTACTGCAAATAGAGAAACTTGCTGACTCAAGTGATAGTGGGGGTGAGTCCTTCTGCTGGATAAATAACAGGGTTGCAGGGTTGCAGTTTTAATTATGGATTCACTTGTGAGGGACAAAGCTGAATTTTTACAAGCTGTCTGTGGTTATGCTTCTGCCTTATGTCATCACACACTGGTTCTGATATCAAGTGTTAAACTTCTGCAAATGAAGCTGCTATTACTTCTGCCCCTGGGCTGTATCTCCCTCAGGCTCAGCCAGAGTGGGGAAGAGAGGTGTGACACAGCCTTGAATGCAATTTTAAGCAACTTCTACCTACCCTGCACAGCCTATAAGCAACACAGCTGAGACTTATGCATTGTGGCATGTGCTCTCCTTCACTAGTCTTCCCTCCACAAATCATACACAACAAGCATCTAGGATGCAACCTCCCTTTTAAAGACATCTCCTAACCCCGGAGAAGCCAGGGCTGTCACAGCTGCAATAGTAAAGAGGGACAAGACCACCTTGCCCTGTAAGACATCATGGCTTTGTTTCCTTGTCTGGCAGCCTGTCTGTTGAGTGACCTGATACTCCCATTCAGTGAAAAAATTCCTTGGTCCTAACACAACACTTTTTGTGCACTGACTCAAAGCATTTTGCAAAGGTTGAGCAACATCTCAATATTAGATTGAGAAAATGAGGTACAGACAGACCAGAACGATTGCTGGAAGTCCCCAATGAGGGCAGCAGAGGACGGAGCCCCAGTCGCCAAGTTCTTATTCAGTAGCCAAGTTCTTATTCAGTAGCCTATTCACTTAAAAACACTGACTCCATTCACTCAGCTTCCCACCATCCTGTGATGGCAGGAGGGAAGGCAAGTATAAGGTGAGTTTTTGATGCAAAATCTTTGTTTTGCACTTTTCCTTACGTGTTTGCCCAACTTCGGTAACCTTTCAGAAGCGTTCTCCTCCCTTTCATATCCCTTGACATTCCCTCAAGATTTAAATGACCAATATTTTCTTCAAGTATAACATTTTTCTCTTTTTGCATTTATGAGATGAATTGGGAAACTTCCTGTACTATCCCTGGGAAACTGGACAACAAGCAGGACAGGAACCCCTGCATTAACATAGCTTGTATTCAGCATGCACTGGTGTGTCTGCTCTGAGGGTGGGAGATAGAGAACTACTGGGAATAGCCAGGATTTCTCCCTGTTGTAGGCAAGGCTGCTGAGAAAGCACAAACCAGCCACAGTGGTGAAGTCATGCAAATGCAATGCTACCAAAGGCCACAGGAATTGTGGAAAGATTTGTGTAAATATCTCATGCATTCTTGTGCTCTAAGGTTTATGGAAACAAAAACCACAGTCACAGAGCCCATGCCACAATTGCTCGTCCCTCCCCCTTCTGTTTCTTCTCTACAGAAAGGTTGTAGAACAGTTTATGTGCAGCCAAGAAATGGATATTTTTTTCTTTTTGTGGTTATTAGTAATGTTAAAAAAAGTGGAAAAGATGGTAAGCATAAACAAAGTTCAGCAGGGTGCATGGGGAAGGGTGGCTGATTTGTATCATGTGAACTTTTTTGCTGTAAGTATGCCTGGAAAAATACATGCCACACTCATGTTTCCCGAGTCATTTCAGACAATACATTGTCTCTGTCACCCACTAACTGGACCTCCTTTCCCTGTACCATTTTATTCAGTAGATTGTCCATGCAGTTTGCTAACCCTCAAAGGGAGGATACTTCATGTTTACCTTCCTGCTTCATTTTTGAGGTTTTATCATGCTGTCTTGAGAGGCTGACAATACCTGAGTCTAGACAAAACCAGCCCTGTTTATTCATGTCCTGGTGTCCATTCCTGTCTGTTTTTGACTGCACCAAGGACATTCTCCCCTTCTTCAGATGTTCTGTATCATTTCAGATAGTGGTATCGCGCTAGAGAGGAACAGTCTACATGAGGGCTGTTATGAGTAGCTCAGGGGAATATTGCACCTGCTCTTGGGGGATATATGGGTTGGTCCTACTGCTGCTGCTGGATGTCAGCTCCTGGGAGCTGGTGATCGACTACACAACATTGTTGAGAGAGGGAGAGCACTCTATCAGGTGCCCTTTCTTTTTCTGGTCTTAGCTGCTTGCAGTCCCATACTGACAAGAGTGAGGATGGGAAAAACACAAAAAGAACTGATTAAAATGTATGTCTTTAGTCTTTTTAAATTAACCACCTCTTTTCAAGTCTGAGGGAGCTTTAGCATCTTTTGAGTGGATGCACAGACCAGAGTGCAGGGAACATGGGAGCAGAGGACCCCACCAGGGGCTGGAAGTTGGGAAATTACGGAGAAAGGAAAAGAACAACTTGTATTGTCTCAGGGTAATAACCTGCCTGGCTGCTGGCACAGAGACTGCTGTGACCCAAAGGTGATAATCTTTCTCATGTCACAAAACTCAAACCTTTGCAGCCTTCCCACAGTGCCACAACACCCAATATGTGCCACTCCCCATGGTCCCCCTTCATGCATTGGAGTGCATTTTTTTGTTTGTTTCCAAGAGGAGATTTTTACATGCAGGAAGTTGGGCAGGATGAGCTGGTGCTAATACCAGGCTGACTGCAATGGCTGTGGAGCCGGGCCTTCCTTGGCCTCTTGGAGGGACATTGGCTGTGGCTCTGAGCAGCCCGGGTGCTTCAGCAGGTGGCACTGTGAGTCCTGCTCACCCACTGTGGGGCTTTTCTGCTTCAAGAGGTATTTTTCTTTTGGATAAGGAATAAAGCTGAAGTTCTGACCACTTGTGGTCTTTCAAAATGCCAAGGTATTTTTTAAAATACAGGGGTGCTGGCCTAGGCATCCCAGCCAAACTGCAGCTTGGGTAGCATCCTGCCAGTTCAGAGCTACATCAGTGATTCCACTGGGATATGATTTATTTCTCCACTTCCTGTCCTAAAGGAACACCCACAAAGTTGTGAAAGTTGTGCACAGAGTACACAGTGTAAAGGAGGCTGCACTGATTGCTAGCTGATGGTCTGCTTAGTAATAGCTGGTGTTTCTGGAGTGGTTCTTCAGAACAGAAGTGAGCTGGAAAGAAATGGCTAAGCAGCTCCTAGTCAAGGGTGCTGCTGATATACAAATAAAAAAGGGGTCAAAATGGTCCAGCATGTCAGTTGTGAAACATTTATCAAGTTAATAAGCCTACAAGGACCAATAACGCCATCCTCACTGTCTGTTCCTGCAGCCACTTATGGGCACAGGGTTTAGTCTTGCTTTAGCAGAAGCATGAGGAAGCTGGTGCTAGTTATTCTGCTCCGGTCCTTTCCAATCACCCAACTGGCCAAACTCAGCAGTGGTAATTAATTTGCTTCTATCACTTGCTTCAGCTATGGGCTCAAAAGACAATTATTTGATTGTATTACATAATCAAGGTTTTGTTTGGATACATGATTTTATGTTTTAGATTCTAGTGGACAGTGTCATCACCCTTTTTCTAAGGGAGTCCCTTGCTCACAGCACAAGATTTGGAAAGTTCCAGAGAGAGCACTCACCCATCTGCTTCCAGATTCCCTCCAGCTTTTCTGTCCTCCTCCCTTCTGTGGATGCTGTATGTCAACTGCAGTGCTCCTGACCCTTGCAGAGTGCTATTTGCTTATTTTATCTCTGAAAACAAAACAAATTTCTCTGCATTTTGTTCTATTTCCTACATGATAGAATCTTTTGTTTTCACTTGCAACCTTTGCAGCTTCCAAGAATTTTTACTCCTTGTGGTTTGCTGAGATGCACGGGGTTCAATAGTCTGCCACCAGGCCCTGGCCCAAGGTCGAGGATTCCCTCCTTTTCCTTCCCAGTATTGTCCGGCATCCTGCAAGGCCCTTCTCCTTACATTGCTGTGGCTGTCGTGACAAAGGGGACTGGCACCAGGCACACTCCTGCTGCCACTGTGACAACTGCTGAGCACTTGCCAAGCTCTAATGACAATAGCATGACCTCAGATACTTTATTAAGAAAGAAAACTTGAAAGGGAGGGTACACTTAAAAGCAGACAATAACACCTCGTCTCAATGCAGTGCATTGTTTTTGCAGGCCCAGGATAGAAATGCTTTAATATAATCTTGGCCAATTCTCTCCCCGCCTCCCTCCCCATTTTATGCACTGGTTCATCGACATCCATGGTGTACTCTAGTTCTTAATAGCCTCTGTGTGACTCAAAACATGCAAATAGGTGTTATGGACCACTGGGCCCAATATGGAGCCAAGCCATACTTTTAATGCTGCTGTGACACTGGTTATTTCTCTGTGCTTCACTTTCTCTGGGGTGATAATGGAGTAAAATGGGGGTGATGGTACTTTAGTCCCCACAACAAAGCCTCCTGAGCAACGTGGGTCTGGATGGATTTGTGCTGTGGATGGAGAGGGAGGCTGGGAGCTGTGCTGCTGCATGGAGCTTCTCTCCCCAGGGACATGGAAGGGGAGGACCCTGGAGTGCAAGAGCTTGCGCTGAGCTGTACCTGAACTCTGCAGCTGGGATGGCTGTGGCAGAAAACCTTTGCCTGAAGCCACACAGAAAGTTTGAGAATGAGTAAACAGCCTTGGCAGAAGGAGGAAGTAGAGCTGGTCAGAAAAATTCTGACTAAACAAGTTTTTGTTGGAATTTACTGATTCATCAACATCAAAGCACTTTGTGGAGAGGGTCCAATTTTGACAAAGTTACTTCCAAAACCAGGCAGGGCTTGAAAACTGCCTGCTAGGCACATTTTGGAAAACTGGCTAGTTTTATGCTGATTTTTGCTGTCGGTTCCTTAGCAGTTCAACAACTGGCTGTAAGAAGTGTATCTTTCCAGGTGTAACTCTGAAGTGACTGTCTCCAAGCAAGGAATCCCGTGGTGGTCAGTGTCTGTAACCCTGTTCCTGTTGCTTGTAAAACCCCTGGCTCAGGGACATTGGCTCTGCAGAGTGCTATCAACTTTTATAAGACACTCCTTTTTAAAAAACAAAGAAATCAATTGACATAAGAGTTGCTGCTTTCAGTTCTGAGACCTTTTAATTTGAATTTTGAAACAAAATGTCTGCGTTCCATTTCTTTTCTATACATGCTAAAATAACTCCATTGATTTAAACAGAATTACTACTCAGCTGAATTTATATAAATTGGAGAACTTTAATGAATTGCTACATAACCTTTGGAACAGAATGAAGCCTGCAAAAACACCTAGATATTTATCCTTTCCAGTTGGAGTGCACAATTCTTCTTTTGCTTCTTATGGATGATACTGGTGGTAAACTTTAAAAACAAAAGGAGAGGAAGAAGAGGAAGAAAAAAAATTTGCTGGACCTGGTTCTTCTCATTGTGCAATTCCTCTTCTTTTATCCTTTGCAGCTGGGTTTGTGTGGGGGTGTGTGTGTGGGGGTGTGTGTGCAAGACAGGGGGAGACAAAGAGGAAGGGGTATTTCACATTTCCCATGATACGTTTTGTTTGGGATTGTGATAGCTGGATTCATTGTGCATAATCTCTAAGGCTTTAAAGAGCATTTCTTGAGCTTGTCTTCATGTGAGGAAAAACTGCTGGTTTTTTTTCTTTTTTTTTTTCCACAGAGGACTTTTCCAGAGTCTAGTGTGAACATACAGTACTGGAGAAGCACAGAAATATGCCATTGCTTTCAGGCTTGCCCAAGTCCAGATGTGCATCCCAAGATGTGCTCGCTTTGGGGAAACATAAAGCAACCTGAAAGGAACAGGATTTTACTGAAACAAACAGGATTCTACAAAAAGAAACAGACCAATAAAATCTGTGCAGAGAACATTTTCTTTCATAGTACCTACAATTATGCAATTGTGCTAATGCACTATACTTCAAAATACGCCTGTATTTTGCAGATTTTTTTTGCTATTTTTTTTTCCAATTGGATACAGAATAATCTTTTAAGTAATGTGTTTATTTTAGCTTTGTTTTTCCCACTCCCCAAGGTCTGTTAGGGTTTCTCTCCTATCTTTTTTATGTGCCAATGGCATTGCTTGTTACAAGGTCAGGATCAGGATTCATTGTGGGGGGCAACAGTGCTATAAGGGTTTGACATGAGATCAGAAGTAATGCTGTAGTGAATTAAAAAAAAAAAAAAGTAGGAAAAAAAAAGTAGCAAGGCTCATGGTGCCGAAAGATCCTGGTTTCCCATCCAGACACCATCTGTGAAGCACTTGGGGACAGTGCCTAATGCCTGAGTCATCATGTTTGGCAGCTCTTTACCCAGTGGTCTGTTTCCCTGGGGGGAATATTCATTGGGGGAGAAAAGAAATGGTAGAAGGATGGAAGATAAACTGCCCTTTAGCCCCATGATTTATATTTGGTCAGAGTACCCCTGTTCTATTTTCTTTTACTTGGAATGTATCTTGGACATGTTGTTTCAATATGAGACAATCAGCTGGGCTCTCAGAGGAATGTCCCTGGAGACTTGAAACAGCCTCCCAGTAGGGTAATACGTTCAGCAGAATTCTAAGATGTATTCTCCAGCATCTGCAGTCTATTTGTGCCTCCAGAATATTTCCCATCAGCATTTGGGGAATCAAAAGGCACTTTGAGAGATGGTCACCAATTCTCTACGCTGCATGATAACTTGTAAAATGTTTACATCTTTAAACTTCTACTGAGCTGGTGGTTGTTTGTCTCTTTTTTTTTTTTTTTTTTAGGAAACTAACAACATAAGGACATGAAAATACACTTTAAATTATTTTTTCACATGAATGGGTTCTGAATGTAATAGTGACTTCCTGGGAAACAAGAAGGCTTAGGGAGTTATTATGAACAATGCAGTCAGTGTCTCTTCTGGGTGTGTGACAGAAAAAAGAACTTGTTCGGCTGCACATTAGAAGTAAGTAGACAATCAAATGGAGAATATTACATGTGGCATCTAATATGCCATCTCTGCATTTTCATTATTTCATTTGGTCTTAGTAACTCCATGCCAAGAAAAAAAAAGGCAGATGCAGAAGTAGGAACAAATTCCTGGCAGGTAGTGAAAATAGCAGAGAACTACATAGAACATATTTCTTGTAGGAAGAAATTGGAAAGATGAAAATTATTTATGCAGGAAAGTAAAAAGAACAAGAGAATATACAGCATATGTCACACAAGGAATATTAGGTAGCATGCAAAAAGCCAATTTAAACCTCCTTTTCAACTTTCTCAGTGATATAGGTATTAGGAATGTTCTGAAAGAAAAGAAAATATTAATTGACACAAGGTGCAATCAATCTGTGGGCATCGACTTCGCAGGGTATCATTTGTACAAACAACAGAAAGTTCCCTGAAAGACTGCAAAAAATATTGTAGAAATATTAAATGAAAATGTCATCTAGGCAAGATAAAACCAAATCCAGCTAGCTTTATTCAGGAGGACACATAAAGGTAGAAGAAAGAAGAGCATTATTACCACAATGACAGGAGCACAAGGGAGCAAGTGTTCTTATGGCAAGGGGTCTCTCAGTCACCTGCCAGTATTCATAAGAAGCTGTCTGTATCCATGACACTGATTACTATTTGATTTTGCACTTAATAATTAAGAAGTGGATTAAATTCTTTCCAATTGTTACACTTCCTCATGAACTATAAGATTTCATGTGGATGAGAGGAGGCATTGGTCCATGAAAGGGCAACAGTGAGGAATTACAGGCAGCTCTTCCCTAGTATTACTCTTATTGGCTGTGTGTGCAGACAAAGTATCAAACTCAGTGGACCAGAAATAGGTATATTATGGCAATCTCCTATCACAAGGCAAATGAAGCAAGCTGTGGCACTGCACACGAAGCACATGAACCCACACCAAACAATAAAGAAAACATCTAAGGTTTGATTTCCTTCATCTTTTTTTTTTTTCTTTTTTTTTTTACCTGAGGTCCTTTCTCTGTTTCTGTTCTGTGAAAGCCAAATAAAAGCAACAAATAACAAAAAAAATCCCTTAACAAACAGTTGGGACTTTGACTTGCGAAAGTGTATTTGCATGTTTGTTCTGAAGAGGTTCCCATAGCCTGGCTCTGACTTTTATCTATCCCCACAGGATGTACTCCTACACTTTTTCTTCCAGGGTCTCATGCTTCCTGCGGGTGTTCTCACAGCTGCCAATTCAGACAGCTCGAGTCTGGAATAGACTTTTCACAATCCTGAAGATGCTATTCTCTCACTAAGTCAAGTGATTCCACGCAAAAATATGGCAGATGTTTAGCATCAGGAATCAAAACAGTATTTTCGCACCACACAGCACATTCTTCTCTTCCAGATACCTTTCATTTCCTCTCTACAGGATATGGAGCAATTTTCCTCTTTTGCTGCTGTTCATGTGAACTCAGAAATCTGTGAATTATACCAGGACATTTGAATTCCCATGTAATATTTTCTGAGAGGTATTGAGGCTTTGTTCACTCATGTCTCATGCTTCATTTTTTTCCTGCCTAGAAGATAAATACAGAGGTAATAACAGTGATTGCTTCTTGTCCTTGATTTTTCAACAAGATCACCTTAATGCAATCTGTATTTCAGCGTAAGAGTAACCATGGGCCAGAATTAGCTAAATTGGTATGAATTGTTTCTGCAGAGGGGTCTGTAAGTTTTGGAGCTAAACAGAGCCAGATTAATTGATGCTGGAGATGAATATTCCCAATTACATTAATGGGGATATTCCAACTGAGATTTCAGCCACCTGTGGCCTTGGATTAGCCTGTGGTATTTTCTTATGGTGATCTAGCTTCTTTTTATGAGGTCTCATTGAACTGTGCATGTGGCCTTCTTCACCAGACTTTTCACTGCCCCAGAGAAAGGCATGTGGGTGTTGTGCTGAGCCCAGCTCACACCATTCCCTACCTTGTCTCTGGAGTTCCTCAGTACTGTTAAGTGCAAGGTTGCTGTGATACTGTACCGCCCACTGGAAAATGTCTCAAGTATATGTCTGTAGTTCAGGGTGGAACAAACTTGGAAAAAGCTGTGCCTACAGCCCTGATTTCAAGCAGAAAAGAAGAATGAATTAATTTGCAGTCTGATTCTCTGTCACGGAGATCTTGGGCTTTCTGCACATTCTGAGTTTAGCACTGTGACACACTATGTTAAAGCTTTAGACATAAAAAAATGAACACATTGCCTAACAGAAGATAAAAGAACTGCATGGCTGTCACATAAATTATGTAAGCAAGTAATTAAATTACTTTCTTATCCCACCATTCACTAAATTACTTAATCAAGAAATTACAAGCTCTTTCTCTTTTCCTGATGAGTCTGAGACCAAAATAAATAAGAGGTACATTACAAACCTTTCACTATGTGCAATGCTGTTACTAATCCTCATTTTTCCTAAGAAATTACACTATGCTGCCTGTGTTGGACAAATCTTTAAAGGAATTTATAACCATTTGGAAGGGGCAGAATTAATGCAGAAGTATCCTTTCTACTTTTTAGTGTAGCTTGGTGATTAGGATTGTCTGAAATCCTAACTTAGCATTTTTAACAATCTAACATTCTCCCAGAAAAAATGCCCACACTCTCAGCACATTTTCAATTTTGCTTTAGAAGACTTAACATCTTCTGTAGACTATAGGATTTTAAAAGCTTTACAGAAATACTTGGTGTTTTGCCCATTTTTGAAAAGAAGGGGATGGGACATTTTCAGACAGCTATGCAAAACAAGCCTCATTTACACCAAACCTTTAACATAAACATATCATACATAAGCTTAGCAGCTGTATTGAAGTCAGCAGAGAGAGTGGAAAGGCTTTTGAACTCATATTTCCACACTGGACAGATCTGCAGCGTTAGTACTGGTGGCAGATGAGGGATAGACAAGACCAAGCATACTTCTGAGGTTTGTAACTCTGTCTTGTATGGGTTCCCCTCCAACATCTGGAGCTGGGGGAGAGGTGCTGCACAAACCTGTATGACAGATTTCCTACCCAAGACTTCCCATATGTGATAGGCAGCCTAAATAGTCTTTGTTGGTTTAGTGGTGGACTTGGCAGTGCTGGGTTAATGGCTGGACTAAACGATCTTAAAGGTAATTTCAAATCTAAATGGTTCTATGATTTTATCATTCTATTCTTTGACCATATAGAGAAGAATGACTACAGTTTTTATCAATCAGACTAAAAAAAGGGCAGCAATGTTGCAGGAAGAAAATGTTCAGTGCTTGGCCTGAATCTTGCAGAGATCCCTGCATATTTTACCAGACACTTGCTGTGTTCTTTCAGGCTTCTCAGGAATGTCTGTAGCAGCAATACCATAGGCAATGTGTCATCCAGTATGAGCATTCTGGAGGAAAATTCAGGTCCTGCTCTGTACAACTTCTTCCCCATAGACGACTGTTTCTTTACTTTTTCTGCTCAAGGGTAAATGAAGGACTGAAGGTCAGTATTACACTTCATTCTATAAATATTTTTTAGTCTGCAAGATTTCTAAGAAAGTTTTCACACTTTTGAAAATCCAGTACACTAGAGAGATAATAGGTCTACTCTGGTTTACTATATTCACACACTATGCATTTGTATTTCAGATTCTTATATGAGTCTGCTAGAGGCAGTAAGAGGAAAGGACTTTTCTCAGAGGCAGAGATTGCAGATGACCTCATGCTGAGGAGACAGGATGCAAAGTGTAAAGCTTCTGGGGTACCCACGAGGCACCATGGGGAACTTGGCAGGTTTGTGACACTTCTGTTTTGATTTGCAGTATAGAAGGTCTATATTCCTGGAGTTTCCTAGCAAAATAAAGATTTTAAAGCACATAGTATTTCAGACATGTTCTGGACTCAGTAAAAATTAGGTGTGCATATTCCAAATCAGTTTTTCTTTCAGAACAAACTTTCCAGGATGCAAAGACATATAACTATATTCTTAAATTTCCACTGTTCTCTACAAGATGATTTCCTTAACAGTCAGTAGGCAACATAGTTACTGAAGGTGTGTAGCCACCTAAGTTGATTAATTGAATGTCCTTCAGGAAACTCATCCATTTTAATACATATGTTGAGATAAATAATTCAGAATTCATTCTACATTGGGAATTAGGCTAAAAGCAACTCCAGTCTTTCTGATGCAAGTACAGCAGTTGGATCTTTCCTGCTCCTCTCTAAAAAATGTCTGTAACTTGTTGATAAGTTTGCACTTTAGCTAGTGTTCATGGTTCTTGCAAGTGGACATAAGGATGACAGTGGAACTTTATCTGGCCTAGACCATGTAGCAGTTACAATAATGTCTCATTTTAGTAGATAGTAATATTACAAATAGGTCCTTAGAAATGAACTGGTTATTTGCTGAACAGAAGTGCTATACTGGCTGCTAATTACAACCCTGGATATAGTGCCAAGTACATATTCTCAGTATTAGCCCAGAAGGCACTGGTTTCCAAAAGATAAAAGCTCTTCCAGTAAATTCAGTTGTGAGACTGGTGCCTGAGACTAATGGCACCAGACAGAAGCTTAAAAAAGCTGTGGTATCTCCTCCTTAATCATTTCGATGTCTTTTTCCTTAGATAAATTAGGGGTTATTGACTAACATACTTGTGAACAAAAACTCTGTGAACTACTCATTGAGTTTCCATTGATCTATGTGGGGATCAGTCACAAACCAGCAAGGCAATGGCGTCATACATTTTACAAGATGGGAAAAAAAGTAAATATTACTAAACGGTTATGATGCCATGGAAAGGGCAAAAGGTTATGAAAATTATTTGCTTGAGGTAGGAGTCATGTATACAGAGGAATGGAAACACTTGGCTATAAGTGTGTGGCATTCCATGGCTGTGATATCAGAATTCCCAATACCAGGCGACTTCCCTTTTCTGAAATCTTCAGAAAATGCCTAAATTTCCCACAGATAAAGAAGAAATTCCTCTGTAAGTAGGAAAAGTTTTTGTACAAGGGAACAGCCCCACTATTCAGTTGCATGGATACAGCCTCAGTGCAGGTCAATATTTAAGGTCCCCAAAGTAGAATCCTGTTTTTTCTTTGCATACATTTTTCTCTGTTATTTGGGCTGGACCAATTAAAAATGCCTATGGTGCTTTAACATAAAGGAATGAAACCTGATGACTAATTTCTGTCCTGTTTACTGCCATCTCTGAGTTTTATTGTGTACTTCTAATCACTAAGTTCCTTAATAGTCTCTATTTTAAGGAAAAGATATTGTGGCTTTATTTTATAGATATGGTCTGGCTGGGTCTGTATCTGCTAGGATTAGTTGTGAGGCCTATTTCATACATCAGTATACTGTAAAATATGCTGCTGTCTCCATCTGGCTGCTCTGAATCTTGATGTGCAACCCTAAAAGGAGATCTTGGACATAGCAGTTCCCTTTGTGTCTCTTGTCTCTTCTGGAAGCCATGTGGAGAACTGCCCTATTTATTAGAAACAAGGGATGTTTTTTTTTTTTTTTTGTTATGGTATGTTTGTTTGAATTAATTTGTCTTGGATAGTATTGTTACATGGTGAAGGGACTACAGAAAGTGCTTTACCTACTGTAAGCCTTCCATATAATGTGAAAAGATTGTAGGTAGAAGGGCCTCAGAGAGGTAGCCTTTGATGTCCTAACTACCAAAGTAAATTCAAGCCTGTCTGCATTTAAGCTTGTACTGAGAGAAGCATCTAAAAATATTAAAAGCGTTTTTTAATTCAGTGGCATTGATGTGGATAAGGAAATTATGCTCTGTTGGCATGGATGGACATGCTGTGGCTCTGTTTCCCATCTAAGAATAAGAGGTTTCACCTTATGGTCACTTATCCTGTTTACTTAATGCCACTTCTCAATATTCCACTCACTTATTTTGGAATTCCTCAGGCACTGACTGTTCCTCTGAAATACTAGTGAGCCTTGACCAAAGACACACCCACAAATGAGGAGTCGCTTTAAAAAGCTTTATATCTGAGAATCACTGGTCCTGCCGTTTCAGCCACCTGCTGCCTGGCGTGGCACTGAGAACAACTACCTCACCCTCAGCCCCCGTGTGTTCTTGGTTCAGGCAGCTGCAATGAGAATTCTTCTTCAGGCAGTCCAGCAGTACAGGCTGCCAAGATTCATCTCCTGTGTGCTAACCTACAGGGCCTCTGCGTGTGAGAAACATGAAAGTATGACCCCTTTCCAATGGATGATCTAAGGAAAATTACATAAATGAAAATACAGCAGAGTCCGGTCATCTGTAGTTATAAATAACTTCTCTTGTTTGGTCAGCTGGAATCGCACAAACATGCTATTGTTAGGGGCTGCAAGTGTATGCATACAGATTTTGAAATGGAAATAATGCATAAAATGAAAGGAGTAATTAACCAGATAAACGCGTGGCGTCTGTCTCACTCTGGCCATCTAAGAGACGGGCACAGGAGGACCCGCAGTGCCATTGATAACTTGGCCCCAGGCCTTCACCAAAGGCCCAGCTCTGCCAGGGTGGAGAGCTGCTTTGACTGACTGGTTTCCTAGAGAAGACCATCAAGCCAGGACTTCTGCAAAAGACAGGCACAGTTCCTCCCCTCCCTTTAGGGACAGGAGTTGGACTGGGGGAATGGAGTGGGGAAGAGTGGGAACAGCAGAAATCGTCCTTGTGGGAGAAGGAGGAAACTAAAAGAGCCTTGCATCTCAGGTCAGCTTTTCTCTACGTTTCCCCCACCCTTCTTGTGAACAATAAGTCCATTTGCTATCTCCTTTTCCTTCCTTCCCCTTCCCTCCCTGCAATACTTGGCCTGGGAACAGGGTGAAGGGGTTTTTTGTAGCAGCACCCACAGCAAAAAAGAGGGTGGAGGCCCTTTGTAGCCTTGGCCAGGGAAGGGCTTGGAGGAGACTCCTTACAGCCACCAGCTTTCTAGTCTGGAAGGATGGAGTGAGGAGTGTCTCTCATACACAGCAAAATAGAAGAGCAGTTAAACAACCACTGAAAAGCCAAGAGAGTGTCTTAGGGCTGTGTGATGGGCCAAGCTGGTACCTTTGTGAGGGAATTGCTAGACTGAGTGCTGGATGGGCCTTAGGTGCAGGTTCTGCAACATTTGCTTATCAGATTGGGGTCAACGTTTGCTCTGGGAAGATGTCATCTAATGCAAGGATTTAAAATGTTGCAATAGTATGTTCAAGGCTTCTCAGATCTGCTGCAATGTGGTGCCACATACTCGAATAAAACATGCTGACTTGTACCTCACCTTGTTGATGCAGCCTTTTGTGCCTAAAAGTAAAGAAGACACTCCTCATTGCTTCCTAAGAACTGAGAGAGACAAAGCTGGATGCTCTGGGAAGCTTAACAAGAACCTGAGGAGACACAAAGGCTGCCTCTTTAGAAAGGAGCAAGATAGAGAGAATAAGCAGATTTGCCCCCAGGCAACTTATATTTGTTTCTTTTCCCTTCTGCCTTGTGCAAATATTACTCTGCTCTCTTAATTTTGGCGTTTCTGCCCTTGCCTTGCAGACCTGTGGAGTGGGAAGTCAAGCAGGCAGCCCAAAGGCATCACAGCCAGAAGAGAAACAGGAGGAGGATGTGGAAATAATTGGAAATCCCTGGGTTCCAGAAAGTCAGCAGAGAACATGCCAGCGCCCTTAAGCTAAGGAGGGACCTGGAAGAGGGTGCAGTTTGCATGTTTGGAAGGAGAGAGGGAAGTGCGTGTTAATAAGGCAGTGTGAAGGTCTGTGAACTGCAGGAGAGGCATTCGAGGTGGGAACCGCACCCTGTCTCTAATTCCCCCATCTAATCTGGCTGCAGCAGGAGCCCACACAGAAAAACTCTTTCAATTCCCTTACTGTCAGCCGTCTCCACACTGCTTTTGGGCTCTGCAAATGGCTAAAATGTGAAGCATGGGTGGTGTGTGTGTGTGCTGTGTTTTATGTCAGCTTATAAGGCTTTGAAGTTGAAAACTTGTTTTTAAAATAAATTTCCTCATCTTGCGAAGAACAAAGAGGCAAATTTGCTACCTGAAACAGCCCCCATATCAGTTAAATTATCAAATGCAAATGGCTTACTGGAGTAATTCAGGAATAAAACCAAAACTACTTCTTAAGAAACAGGCTATACATTTAAAAGATTTATATTCTTCTCACTCAAGAACAGTGCACAAACAATATGGATGCTCCCAGCTCTGCTGGCTGCCATGGTTTTTACCACACTCTGTCAGAGAGATCTCCTGTAGGCTGAACTGAAGAGTTTTAACTTGTTCTGCAGGACACTTGGCTGGAGCAAAGAAACTCCTCCTTAGCCCAAGACTTCAACAGGTCATTTCATGTGTCAGTTCAGCCAGTGTAGAGGAAGTGAAAATCACCCTCAAATGCCCCTTCTTGGAAAGTCCTCTGGAAGATGGGGAACTTCCCAAATTTAGAGTACAGCCAGAACATCCTATTTCTGCAGACTCTTCCAGAAGAAATACTTCGCAAGACTGAGTGCATTTCATTGGGACACTCATCTGGGAAAAATTAGGATAATTTCTTTAATCAGGCATTGTGGCTGGGGCAGGGAGAATTGGGGAGCCACATGACCTCTCTCTCATATGCCTGTCCTTTGTGGCTGTGTAGGAGGGGGGTAATCCACTCTCTACTAATGTGCCACTGCAGGCTTAGACAGCCCAATGAACCATTCTGTTTGCCCTCAGGCAACTTGAAATCAAGAAACAGAGCCACTTTCCTGCATGGGAGCTGCTCAGCAGGAGAAACAGGGAAGAGGTAGCAGCTGCTTAGAGCTCTCCTCTTTTGCATCCAAGCTGCTTGCTGGCCCTGAGGTGCAGGGAGGGGGAGAGGGTGATGGGAGGCAGCTGGGGAATGTGATGCCCTCTGTATCCTTCCTGTAGTGACAAGCCTTATTCAAACACTTCAGTTTGAAAAGCTCAGAGTGCAGCTCCAGGAGAATGCGTTCAATTCATAATCAAATATGGGGCAATAACAGATGGATAAAACAAACAAATGTGGGGGAGGATGAGGTACATTCTCAAACACTCTGGAGTGTGTTCTGGGAAGAAGACACTCACTTTCTACATGTTATTTCTCATTCAGGGAAGACTATGGGCGAGTGAACTTTGGGGCCTTCTTCACTACGCTCAGAAAATTGCTGGAAGATGCACCTCTATTTTTTTTTTTTTTTTTTTAGTGTGCAAGCAGTTCTCATGTCCTTGCAGGCTTTGAAACTCTTCCTATCCCTGCTGTGTTACTCCTCTCCTTCTTACATGAGGAAGCTGAGCAAGTAGCTGATCTTTCTGATCAGCACTAATCCCACGCAGTCACTTTGCCGGGAGATGCAGCCTGTTGAGTGGAGCCCTGGCACAGCAACCCCGACGTGCATTAGTGCTCCATGAGCCTCACTGTGTTACACTCCTCATGATCCCTGCTCTGCAAGCTCTGCAAGAGGCTCTTCTCTCCAGTGATGCACTGGGTTCCCACTGCATGTGCAGCCAACTCCATTGTTCTGTTGGTGATGATAATACATAGGCTTTTACAGCAAAGAAAGCCTCCATGCAAGCTGGGGGGCTTCTCAAGGCACAGCAGATCTGGAATGATTTATCATCTCATTGTGCTTGAGTTCCTATGCCTCAGGACTGCATATAAGATTTAAAACCTGCAGCAGACATGGGGACATTGGTAGTAGATGAAGGACCTGACAAAACCTGACGTGTATGGTGAACTTTCTCAGTCCAATCTTGTTAATCACTACCGGGTTCTAAGCAGAGAGGTAGGATCTCTGCAGCTGGCAGGCCTCTGCGATAGCAGCTAGAAGTGAAGCACCTCAGCGTCTTGGAAATCAAGTTTTTAACTTCATGGGGAAATGGCACATAGATTATAGTAGCAGAATTTTCCTCCTACTGTCTGTGCAGCAAGAGATCTCTTACGTTTCATTTGTTTTCAAATGTGATCAGTTTCTGCCACCTGTCAGCCAGCCACAGATGCAATATCATACCAGTAGGGAGGTAAAGGACAGAACCTGAAGTGTATTCAGTTTGAGGACAGGGTAATGTACATTTCTAATCAGCAGCAGTAGCTTAATTCTAGAAACAATGACAAAATGCTTCTTATTTTTTCCCCTGAGTTTAGTTTTGGAGCCTTGTTTTGAAAATAGAACATTTTCTTGGCATGCCTCTACTGATTTCTTAAATGTGCCAGTGGAGGAAACATCATGCTCCTGTCTCTTCAGCTTGTTTGTAATAAGATCCAGCTAAACAACTAAAGACATTAAAAATTCATCAGAGCATTTCAATGGTGTAGTCAATGATACCTGTTGTTTATCAAAGCATTTCCAGCCAAATAAAATGTGTTGTGGGTTTTTTTTAATTTTTTTTTTTATTTTTATTTTTATTTTTTTAAATCACATAGTGGAAGACCTTTGTTCAGAGTGCTTTGTATAAAATTGATTTTATATTTATATGGAAATCATTTTACACTTCTCTAATGAAGCAGTAGGTAAAGTTAGGTAATAGGGCAAATCCGTGAGAACATCTCAGCTTCAACTGCCAAATTCCCCTTTGGGTCAAACAGCACAGGTGAATTACATCACAGTACTGGGGCGGTACTCAGCAATAAAAGAAGTTAATTGCAAATGCTTCGTTAATTGTCTTCCTCATGAAGCATTTTTAGGGTACTTAAAAGTTTGCAAGTGAAAATATGGTAAACCAAATTCTGCTCTGATTTCCTAATGGCGTCTCAGAAAGAAGAACTTGGGTGATCCATATGAACTATCAGCCCCCATTTTTTGTGATACTTACTTCTGACACTACTAGAAACAAGGGTTCCTACCTTGGGGCAAATCAAAATTGTACTGCCGAGACAAATTTGCCACAAGAAAATAACTTGTCAAGTCTCATTTTGAGAACACTAAATTGTGTTCTATTAAGATTTCCGGAGCAGCATCAGGTTAACTGATACTTAATTTCTGTTCAGCTGCATGAATCAAGAGCCAAAATAGCTGATGCAGTTTTTTATCACCCAGAAACTTGCACAAGTTCTTCAAAAGCTGTTATCATGGAAATAGCTCTGTTCAATATGATTTCAGTTCTACCTCTCAGTGTGGTTACTGAGAATGCTAGCTGGAGATCTGAAGTTAACCACAAGGTCCCAGTACAATAAAAGTTGAGGCATTGCATTAGATCTGCATGACCTTTCACAGGAATCTGGATTGGAGGTGACAGAAAACTTGACAATTGAGTTAAGACTCATGTTGGTGAGGAAAAAATTGTATGAGTCTTGCTGCAGTTCCCATCAATCTAAACACAGTGGGGTCTGGTATTTTTGTTCAAAGGATTGTGTTAAACTATTTGAAAGGGTAATGGACATTTATACTTGGAAGACTAGACTATTTGAATTTATGAGATTTCAGTATTTTAAGCTTTAAATTAGTATTTAAAATGTATGCTTATCTTATGATATAAAATCTGTGGTAAAGCCTAGAACATAATGTTTCTCCAGATGTTTACATACATGAGCCAAACTGAGAAAAAGATTGTCAAATAATTTGATACCCAGCTTGGGAGAAAAACTTAGTTGAAATCTTTTCTGAACTGTGAATCACTAAAAAGAGTGATCTTAAGTGCACAGTATTTTTCAATGGAAGTCTGAAAAGACTTTTTAGTCTTACAAGGACATATTTTATATATATACATATTAAATATGTGCTCTTAAGCCTCCAAATAAAGATATATAAAGAGTACTACTTTCAATACTGTGATTTATCACCAACAGAACATGCTCATTTTTATGCATTTTTCTCTTGCATTTAGAAATTTATTCTTGTCTGAAGTACAGAAGCTTCCAAAGCTTCCTTTTCTTGTAAAGATGTGCCTGACCTTATCTTCTATAAAAAGCTCTATTTTGGCTAACACTCTATTTACATAGGAATGCAAGCATAATTAAATGCTGACAGCAGGAGGTCTGTTTGGGTGAAATCTGAATGAATATCTTATAGCGAGGTGGTTAACAAACCTTATAAAAATAAAAAAGAGAACCTGCACCCTCACACACTGGGCACACTAACTGGTGTTAGTAGAGGGTGTCCTGGAGTGGAAGTATGTAAACAACAAGGTGGCCATGTTAGGTTTGTGGTGTTGACAGCAGCATAAACAGCATAAAGAAGCCTTCTAAACAAAATCTCCAGCTGATCAGTGGAGCCAACCCACCGCAGGCCTCCAGAGCTGCTGAGGAGGTGAGGTGCATGGCTGGAGGGTGCCTGTGTGTTTCCACCAGTAGGGAAGGCAGGGAAGGCATGCTGTGAGGTACTGCTGGGCCATGGGGCTGTGAACACGTGTGACCCTGAGAGGCAGAGTGGACATGGAAGCTCTAGAGAGCTGGCACATCAAAGGGCTTTACCAGTGCCAGGTCTTCTGCTGCCCCCAATTCCAGGAAAGGGAGAAGTATCCCCTCTACAAGTTAATTTAGCAAACCACTAGACTTTCTCTGTCAGGAAAAAACAGCGTGAGTGAAATCCTGATCCCCTTAAATCCATAAGGATGTTATATAGCTGATTTCAGAGAGTGGTAAAATACTAACACTAATCCCTTTTGCTAAGTCTCTCTAGCCCAAGCTGCCCGTGTAGTTTTTGAGGGCGCAGAAAGGGATCAATACTCTGTCCATCTTTCTCCTTTCCTTAATTCTCCCCTTGTCTGCCTGTTTTGTCGGAGTCAAAACCCAGTATGTGTTGAAATCACCCAGGGATGTTTAAGAGCAGTGCGGCATGAAGGAAATACTGATTTGCACAGTATTGTGGAACTTCCTAAGAACGGAGAGTGAGCCCAGGTACCTTCTTTTTTTATGTCACAGGCCATGAAAAGTAGTGCAAAGTGAGATATGAACTGCCCTAAACCGATGCAGCTGGTGTTATTGACTGTGATAAGTGGTGGAAAAGCATGCCATATCTTCCCTTAGGAATGTGTTTATTGGTTGAAATGTTACATCCAAACATACCATTTTTTACTGGTAAGTTCAAATAGGGAATACATATATACTTGCAGCAAATACTTAAATAGATGATTATATTTGGGTTTGCTCTTGTTAATGCACTTACCATTGCCAGTGTTTTAAAATCTATCTCTATAAACTTGGGCATTTAGATCCATATTTCAGTTTACAAAGAAGTGGACTCATTCTCCAAAGCACTAAGAGACTAAGAGACTAAGAGACTTCTTGCAAAATAATTGTATGATTATCAAGTGAGGTGTTGACATGATTGCAGGTAGATAGATGTGATCACAGTTGTTCATACGGAAATCAGATCCATTCCAGATTCCCGTCCAGGAGGTGTATAGGTGCATTAATTCAGTGCTAATGTGCTGTGTCTCAGCAGCAATAGCTTGTTAGTAAGTGCCACCTGGGTTAAAAACAGAAGAATAAACTGTTTTTGAAAGATTTCTAGGTAATGTATTTCAAAATTCTTTGTAGCTGCAGTTATACCTACTAAATAATGAAGTATTTAATAGCATATTTTGTATCACCACCTTTATTTGGCTTGTAGTGTAGTTGATTAAATTTAGAAGACGATATAGGCTTGTCTTTTCTTTTTAGTTGACGGATAGAAGTAATTTGTCACTGTTTCCATTACAGGCCACATGATTAAGATCAGAGTCAAGAACACAACTGTGCAGATCTCAGCCACTGGGGCCATTGCTGTGCACTGAGATAACCAAAAAAGGTAGAGGCTGAAAGAAGACAGACTAATTTGAAATTAATCAAGATGTAACAACTCCCTTCTGTAGGCTGTGGTCTCAGCTGAGCTGAGTGTGCCAATGGCTGATTCACAACTGCTGGCCTGTTCCTTCTCTGACCTAAAGCTGTGCTCTTCTCATAGCTGCTGAGCTGCTGATAGATCCTCTGAAGCCTAAAACCTTGGGTTGCCTGAGGTTAAGGGAGCCCTGACAGTCTGCATTGGTTGAAGATCAGTCCCCGAGTGTCTGAACCCTCCAGGGAGCATTTTTTTCCAATGAGCAAGATGTTTGAGGGAACTGCAGGGACTGTGATCTGAGAGTACTGGGAAGAAGCAACAGCCAAGACCCAAATGTTAGTTCCTTTGGTAGCAGCTAACACATTTCCTGACTGCAGTGTTGTTCATGTAACTTGAAAAGAATTCTGAATGAGTCTGTGGCAGAATAAACTAGTTAATGAGATCATGGGAGAGGGCTTTTTTTCCCTTGATGACCAACCGTTGTCTTGTCTGGTGGTAATAAATACACGACAACCACAAGCAGTGGAAGAGCTTATAATTGCCAACAATACTGGATCCCAGGCTTTCTTTTCCATGCACCAGTGCAGTGCATAGGCCACACTGTAGTTCAGAGGAGGAACAGACGGGCTGAAAACAAAACATAGATTTTCCCTTCCAGCAAGGGCTTTTGCAATGCTTCTGAAAAAAAAAAAAATTTCTCTGTAGAGTATTTCTGTTAATCTTTAGAGACCAGTAATAAAACTCAGGAAAAGTATGTAAAGGAAGAGATAGGATACTTTCCATAAGGATGGCTGGGCTTGGTAGGAAGATCTGCTTCTGATTAACATGCCAAGAAAGAAGAAAGTACTTAGGTTGAAAGAGAATTTTACTAGACACTTTTAAAGGAAATTGTTTAGAAAAATGCCATGTACTGACCTCTGAGAAAGATCTCCAGAATCAGTGTTTCCTTCCAGTTCACTCTGAGGTTTATACCTTTCTTCTCTGTCATGCACTCAATAGCAATAATAATAATACCAATCCTTTCTGTGCTGCAACACTCTCTACTTCAAAGCACTTCACAAACACTGGACTAGATTCAGTCTGGTCTTCTACAGATGTAAATTCTCTGTTGAAACCCTGGCTCTGATATAGTGGATGGCAAATTTCCCACTGCCTTCAGTGGGGTTGAGGTTTCACTCACTCCTTGTCAAGGAATTTGGGCAAAGCAAACCTCCTGAAAGAGGTGAATATGATAGCTGAAAGGAGATGAAACCTCTCTTCGTTTCAGGGAACACATAAATTCTCAAAATGGTGGACAGGCACATCCAGACTGTTAGGGGAGTGACAAAGGGAAGAAAGCCTAACCAGTTATTCATCTCACAGTGTCTCTTTTCTCCCAAGTCAAGCATTAGGACACTTCTCTGGTTTTGTTGCACTCTTGAATTTGTAAGACTGGTATTTATACAGATATGACTATGGATAAACAGCTGCTTGACTTATTAGCTTGGCTATAGGTCACTGACTTCTTGGTAACCTTAGTTTTCCCGTATTTTTGCTTAGCATTGTCACTTGCAATTGTTCCTACCAGAACAGTAGGGCTTTATGCCTCTTTACACAGGGGCAGACCAGTCAGTAGTCAGACTCTTGCTCACATACATGCTCAAATGTGTTTTACCTTTTAACACTGTCATACAGTACCAGTGTCTTGAACATTTTTAGTCCTTTTTATCACATTGCTTAGTAAGACAGCCTTTAAAGTATTTTTGGGCCAAAGAAGATACTGTATGTTTTCAGAAGTATATTTAGAGGTTGTAAAATGTTGAGTGTTTATTTTGTATGACTAAACATTGCTTTTATAGTTTTGTGATCACAAAGAAATTACTAACCATATTCAAGACTGAAGAGGAGACATAGCACTGAATACCAAAACTGAACAGTGAGGAAGATATTAAGAAACAAAAATGCTTTAAAAATTAGTTGAAACATTGAGTGATGGCAGCCAAGCTATATTTGCTCCTTCAGATCAGGGCTCTGAACCTGAAATCCTTATTCAAGGTAGAATTTATATGATGTTGCCATCTGCCTTCACTTTTGAATGATCCTACTGAACATTTCTACCCTCCTGGGGTATATAAACCCCATCTGTCCAACAGTGTCTGTTACCTGAGCTGCTCTCATTTTCAGCTTCCAGCCTGGTACATCCTGAATATGCCAAAGAGCAGTCCTGACATCTTGGCCTTGTTTTTCTTTCTGCTCCTCCATGTGTGTATCTTATTACGTGGAAGTATGCTGAGAGGTGGTTTGCCCTGTAAAAATGTGATGAAAATTGAAGGAGGACTTCAGATTTTGGCCACAGTTATTCTACATTTTTCTCCTATGTATAAATCTTTACAGAACAGCCAGAAGAGAACGTGGAAACAGCTGAGCTCTTCTCCTCCTTAGGCCTGAAGTCATAATTTCTCTGCATATTTTGGAAAAGCTGCTTTCCAAATATGAGCTTCACAGAGTTACTGTGGCCTTGTATTTGCATTCTGTGCCTCATCACTAGGAGCAGCTGAACTAGCTTATATTCTCAAAAGCAATGAGAAATTCACTAGAGATGATAAATCATAGACATCATGAACTTCTGACTAGTGTGAAGTCATTCAGAAATATATTTCCCGCCAGATCTCTGCAGTCTGTGGTATTCCCATCAGGTGATTAATCCTCTGTCAGGGTGCAAAAGGAGACAAGGAAATAGAGCAGATAAGGAATACAACACTGATTATGCTTCCAGACTCTTAGGGTGATAGAAACAGACTGCAATCAGTTGCAATGCCTTGCACTGTATGCCTTTTAAAAACTCTAACTGAAGTGATAAAGTGCTCTGAAGTATAGATGTGTGAATGCATGTAGGGGTCTTTAGGTGTAAAGAATAAAAATAAAACCACTGCATTGTCTTTCCTGACAAGCTGTAAATACATATTTTTGGATAGTTCTAAGGTTTTCAGTTTTTATTTTTTCCCTTTGGGCTGGGAAAGTAGTCCCTGTGGTGTAAGAGGAACACACAATATTTGAAATTGTCTGTTACAGTGATTACAGTCACTATTGGCCTCTGGGTGTGCTTGCTCTCATAGGAAAACTTGGCAGCACTGGATGTTACCAGATGCTTAAAGATTGAGTAAAAGTGGAGAGGAGCACAGGTGTATAAACCCAGGAGAAAGAACAACTCAGTGAACAGGAATTATGATTAAATACAAGAAAGAAGAATGGAGTTGGTGGTGTTTGAGTGAAAGATGCAATTTTTCTATTGCAGAGCTTGAAGAGATTTTGACTGAAATCAGGAATTTGAAAGAAAAGAGTGGATGCCCTTAAATACTTTTCCCCTGAACGACACTAAATGTCGTGGTGATTGCTTTTTGACTTGACTGGTACTGTCTGAATGGGAAGGGATGGGAATCACGTTTGGAGCTGCTGATAAGGATTCTGATTGAAATACTGCATGCCTCAAAGAAGTAAGGAATGGAAGGTGAGTAGCTTTTGGCTTCTTGAATGGTTAAAAGGAAGAAAGTGCCATGTAATCAGAACTGAAATTTCATTGAAGGCATGGAACAGATTGTGTGGCTCTCATTTACACCTGCACAATTTGGATTTGGTCCATGAAGCTCAACTACACATTGGTGGAACTGAGCCTGGTGTCTTATGCATGGTCCCTGAGCCTGGCAGCAGTGGCAGGCGAGCTGCTATCAGGAAATGGGGCATGTGTTTCTGTCCTCAGATCTGTGTGCTAAGTGCTAGGCCTGGCCTGACAGATGTTAAAGTGCCTCTGAGTAAGCAGGGAAATTATATACAAAAGTTTCCTATTACGGCTGGAATAAACAATTTCTTAACTTTTGTGTATACTTGTCTTTCAGAGAGGCACAGTACTCTCACTCTGTAGGAACTCTGATTAATTGCCTCAGTTCCTCTGGATCCCAGCACTTCTGGAACCTGTGAGAAATTCCTTTTCATACTACTACACTGACCTCTCAAAAAAAATTAAGTGCTTCATAAGCATAAATTAATTCAGCCAAACAGCATTTCTGTGATGTGGGAAAACCTGTGATGCCTACCTGACACCACTGATTTGACTTGCTTAATATTACACACTGAATCAGTGATGTAGATAAGAGAACCAAACTCAGGATCCCTACTTCTGACGTCTTTACTTCATGCAGCGAATGCAGACACGGCAAACTCGCAATATTCAACAAGTGGTTGGATTGTGACTAATGCACCTTTGCATGACAGTGCAAAAGAAATTCCTTTTATGAATTCTTCCTCCCACTCCAAAACCTACCTTTAGTGAGAGGAAATCGGTCTAAAAAAGTCACCCTTACAAATGTAGCACTGAACCATTTCTGCCCTTAATTTTTTACCCCTATGTAACTGTGAGTGTCTTTATTTAACATTCACAAACCAGTTTCTGACTTTGGTGGCTGAGTTATCTGACTGGCCTTTATGTTTGGTTCTCTCTGGAGTCAACTGACAGGTGTGTATCTAGGAGGTTCTTCCAGAGCATGATTCAGAACAAAAGTCCAAGTCAGGTGGTCAGATTTGAGCTGACTGAGTGCCTAAAGCCTTGACAAACTCTTGTTCCTGATTGCAAAAGGTGGAGCTGGGATTTATCTGACAGTACAGTATAAAAGAAGTGAAATATGTCTGACAGAGAAAAGACCATGAGGTGATTATGTCTGTGCTATGTTTGTGCATCTATGAGGGCTGTAAGCAATAGAAATAAATGTACAATGGAGACATCTATGTTACAGGCAACTGTCTAGCTGGATTCACAGTACTGAGCATAACCCAGAAATTATACATTAGTTTTTGAAGGCTGATTAAAGTTGCCAGTTTTGCATTAATAATGGGACAACCTGTTGTCATTTGCCCTCTCCCTTACATAAAAACTTCTGCCAGACATTAATTTTCCACTCAGGGAGGCTCAGTGCATGTGAACATTATCTGAGGTATCTTGAATATCTTTCTTAAGACAAGACAATGACATTTCTCTGTACAAGTTCAAACATGACTCTCCCATGTTGCAAAGAACTGTCAAATTGAATAACAGGTACAGTGAAAGCACTTTTTTTCCCAAACTATTCAAATGAGCATCACCTTAAATAAACAGAACCTGGCTAAGGGTTACATGAAAGATTTGTCATAGCAAGAATTAATAGTTGAATGATAATATCTCTTAATTTATTCATTATTTAAAGTTACTCTTTTAAATAGACCTAGAGCAGTCTTTCCCAGGTAACCCCTGAGATAAAGTTATCTGTCTCTGTCTCTCATCTTCACTGCATCCTGCTGTAAATAATGCCTTTGCACATGGTATCTCTTACCAGTGATGATTGCAGTAACTCTTTGGCTCCCAGCAGAAGTAGTTAGGGGTGTGGTTAAGCCAGGATGCAGCGAACATGATTCATACAAAAAACCTCAGACCTTGGACTGGTCGTAAGGGATTCCCACGTTTATTATGTGGGAAAGTGTTGAACATATTGTATAAATTATACAATGGAGCTGAAAGATTGGGATTTCCCTGTATTAGTCAGTTGGTTACTACACTAGATTTAGACCATCATTAAAGAAGAAAATAAGAATCTTTCTTATTATAGACAGCAAAGCAATATCCAGGATACTTTTTAATTAAGAGAATCCCAGAGAAATTAGAAAGTGATGCAGAAATTGGAGCAACAACTGATTTGCTTTTGCAAATAACCACAACCTTTACAATGAAATGGCTTGATACTTTATTTTTTTCTTGAAAGCAGAATCTCTCTAGCAATTCAGATATATTGACAGAAGACATGACCTTTCTGCGGTATTCAGGGCATTTATATTGCCTGACTGATTCTACTTTTATCATCTGCTATGATGCAGTTTGGAGGAATCCAGGTTCCTCCGTAGTGCCAATGTAGAGGAGGCAGGCATGATTCAGAGAAGCCAGGCTAAATGCCTAAAGGAATTTGAAGGAGATGGTGTGAATACCACCTGTGCTTCTACTCTGACCCTCATTTTTCAGTAATTTGTAGTTTTCCTGTAAAATTTCTCTTGGAGCTCAGTCTTTGCACACCTGAAGTCAGAGACTTGTAACAGCCACCAATTTGTAATAGCTGAGAATCTGGCCCAGGATCTGTAATTTTGTTTTTAATAGCTATTTGGAAGAGATTATTTTACAACTGGTTCTACTATGTACATTCCCAGTAGACTGATCAGGTAATTACTTGGGCTGTAGTTCAAATATTCCACAGTTTGAAATATACTTGCAGAAAAATCTATTTTTCTGTGTACAGAGGTATAGAACAGTCACTTCTTTGGCATGTATAGCTATTCCTTTGCAAACAAATCCAAAGCTGTTGATGTATAAATGAATGAAGATGCCAATATTTTCAGTTTGTATTTAAGGATATATTTGGAATTGTGTACCTTTACACAGCAACAATTTGTTACCTAGCAACGCACAAGGTTATACAGAATAAAGAAAAAATGAAGAAATGCTCAGGAAAAAGAAGTTTGACATTGAAGAAAAGTCTTATATGCCATCTTGAGTGCTGCTGACTTTCTCATTGGCTTATATGAAAGATATTTTCTACCCATAAATTTCTCTTATGTTCACAGGTCACTAGGGCTTAGTTTAAATTCCTATGCTAAACTTATGTACATATTTACATTATGTATCTCCATAATTAATAAGAAGTTAAAGATCTCTGAGCCACAACAAATTAAAGTGATATTTCAAACAAGGTGTTCAAGCCTGATAATTTAGTGCTTTACAGATCCTGCCTGCATAAATGTGAAATTATTCTGAACTGGGCACACTAGATGCATAGGACAGCTTCATAAGTTAATTTTCCCAGGTTAGTCTTGACAAACTGCCTCCGTTTGTATTGTGAAATGTGTTTCTCAGACCTGCTCCTGATTTCCCAGGGAACCCTGCCCTTTATATTAGAAGTGAATAATTACATCACTGGGTTTAATGTTATTATGCAGCTTGCCAAGGTTGGGTACGCTATCACTTGCTAGAAGGTGTTCTCGGTCACCCTAATGATTGTAAGGCAGGACCAAACCTTAACTTTCCCTTGGGAATCAACCTCAGGGTGGCGTCACTCAGTCAATGCATGACTTTTCTTTCAGGGTTTAACAAGCCTCACCAAAGACTAAATGGTGTATTGTAAAACCAGACCTGCAAAGTCTCACACACCTAACAAATGAGTCCCACTCCTTTTTGCTTAAGGAAAAATTAAAACAAAGAGCTGAAAAAAAAAAAAGGGTCTTGCCTAAAGGGATTTCTCAGTGCTATTAGAAAAAAAAAATCAAGTCAAACAAATCATCTTTCTCATACCTAGAGACTTAGTGACTATCTTTTGCATGACACCATAACTGTGCTTTAGTGGTACTGATTAAATGTTGTTCAGCAGACTAAGCACTGTCTGAGAAGTTCTGTTTAAGAAAAAGGACTTTGTGTAGAATGGGTTATTTGGCTTTCTAGCAGTTTCAAAAATTAAAAAATTAATAACAAGAGGTCAGATAAGATTTTGAGGAAGATTTTTTATTACATGACTTATTATAACTTCAAGAGAATTTTAAAATAAATTTTTCTATAATCCCAAAATCAAAATGCTTCACATTAAAACATTGTTAAATATTTAGATGGGTAAATAGTATTGCTAGCTGAAATATTTTAAAATATATTATCTTCCCCCTACACAAAATAATTGGGTAAAATAGCAGTATGTTAGCACATTTCAACACCTCTATTTTGAAAAAGGAATGTAGCTGCAAATTTTGTGTAATTCAGTCAAAATGACCTGAATTTAATACTGTCTCAGAAGACAAGCCAGGAATAAATTTATTTTTAGCACATCATGTGCTTTTACATGCTATATGGTACATATGAGTGCTCTAAGGACAGAATGAAACTGGCACTAAAGAAATTCACCCTGATACTAAGAGCATCTTTGAAGCAAATGTCTGCTGCAAGTGCTTTATTTCACCTGCACGTTAATTTAATCTATATATAATGTAATGAATATCCTCCTAATGTGAAATATTTAACCTCTAAGAACCCTTTGTAGATACAGCCTTCACTTATATTCAGCCATCCTATCCGCACACAACCTGTATGGGGCATCCACTTTTAAATAATAAGACATATAATTAACCATTAATACGCTAGAGGTTAATGAGTAGGTATAATCTCATTTACATAATGGGAGTTACAGGTGTAACTTGTAAGCAGCCCTAGGCTGCCAAATAGTGCAAAGGAGTTATTGCTATCTTTAAATATAAGTTAAATAAACATGATTCATATCTAAATTTTCTTCATGCACCTTGGCATTCCAGAAAGTTTTATGATTTTAGCTGAGATGGTTAGTTGCTCCAGCAAAAGGCTAGGAGGCTTGTCCTAGCTGAAATTCCTACCCAAACTGATGCTGTTGATAGGCTTTCCCAATGGGATTCAAACATTGTGTTTTCTTTAAATATTGCAACTTTTTGCTGTTGCTTTCTAGTTATTTGACTGGAAAATAAAATTTGGCAAAATATCTATACATTTATAATTCAAGATCACAGGAAAAAAATCCTGCTGTGTTGTAGTGACCTAGAAACTTTAGGCAAATGTGACTTTCTGTGAAATGTTGTGTGTGGTTCTTGCTATCAGCATATACATTGTGTATATATTGTACTTTGCAGCTGTGATCTCAGAAACCATGGTCTAAAGCCTGGTTTGGTTTGGAACCAGAAATGCAGCTATTTACCTTCCCAAATATGAGTATCAATGAAAAACTTTTCATTTCTAATTGCAATGAACTAGTGAGCTTCTAAATGAGAGTGACCTCAGACACAAACACTACATACCAGGTACTTATTCTTCATTTTTTAGACATAATTTTTAATAGATAACTTTTCATGCTTTTTTAAAGAAAAAAAAAATCCCTTACTTTTCCTTAACTAATTTGATTGCATTCGTTGACCAGAATATTTCCCTGTGATAGCCAAAGGCACAGTATATTTAAATGTTCATTAAGTTCCACTGATTAATTACATAAATTTCACTAATATATTATTGAGTGAGGGGTTCGCATTATATTACAGAAGCATCCTTTGTCCTATATGTCTTTTCTTAGAATGCTTTAGAGCTTTGTTTAAAATTATTAAACACCACTTTTATGGCAATTACAAATTTTATCATGAAAATGCAGTGCATTTATTAGATTTTTCAATAGCATCTTACTCTTTTTTGAAGAAGCAGTTAAAAATGTAGCATGCTAGACCTTTGATGTCTCTGGAAAATGAATAGTGACTGCAGGGCAACTCCATCTATGGGCAACTCCAGCTGTGGGTTGCTTAGGTCTCGTGGGAGAAAAGTTAAGTCCTATTCCATCTGCTACCAGCTGGGAATCTGCTGCTTCCCTCTGTCTGCCTTCTCGGAGTGTTTCACCTGCTTCCTTGCCAATCCCAAGGCTGTGGAGCAGAAGATGGGAGGTGGGGCAACGCAGCAGTAAGTGCAGCAGGAGATTTGCTGGCAGGGCTCTCTGAATTGCTCCAAGTACTAAAGCTGGCAAGGGTGAGGGTGAAGCAGGTGAAAGGGCGTAGTCACCTAAAAAAAAGGATGGGTGGAAAAAAGGAGTGGAAAAAAGGATTAAGACAGTTAATTTATCAGAGATGGTTAGAGAGATGATATTCACAACAATATTCTTTTCCCTTCGAGCTCGATTGCTTAATGTTAAAGATATCTACCCTTGATTTCCTTAGAGCTGTCTGAGAACCTGAAGGAAAGACTGCCAGAGATTTCTCTTCAGTCAATGACTGGGTGGACTGGCTCCTCTTTCACAAACATCCTCTGCTATGTATTTTGTTTTGTGTTCAAATGGCCCTGTGTCTAGGCACCATAAAGAGACATGGCATTCTTCTGTCCCTGTCACTGTTTTTTTTACAAATGTACATATGAAGGTTTTGCCTAGTGTAGTACACAACTGGCATACCTATTTCATGACTAAAGAAGCAGAAGAGTTTAAGTTTGTATTTCCAAATCTGACCTCAGTATCTGAAGAGACAGATTTCCAGTCAAATTCAGGACAAATTCAGCTCCCATCTACAATGATGTCAATGTATGTTTTCCAAGGAATACGGGAATTTGAGACCGGAGGAGATCTCTAGGGCAACAGTCCTCTGCTGTCAGAGAGAATCATGGCATTTTCATGAACCAATATAGCTTGATCTAAAATTTATGTTAAAATTTTTGCTTTCCTATCAGACGTTTGTACCAGAACTTTCCTCCTTTACTATTTAGAAGCCTTCCTATAATTATCACATTGTATTTACCTCAGGGGGATCATAGCTTTTCTTCTAGGTAAACATCTTCATAGGGGATGTGCACCTGCAGCTTTCACTGATGAGCTTTCCAATACACTTGTTCCCAAAGCTGAGAAAATCAAAAGCAAATCCCCCCATGTTCATTTTCAGTAGTTTGAACTAAAAAGTATTCAAGTCAGGAATGAACTCACAAGAGAAATTGTATCATATCACTGATGTCTCCTTTGCCTGGATACAAATTCAAATCCCTTAAGATTATTATAATCTTGAAATTGAGAGATATCATGCATATGTAATTTTGACCAGTAAAAACCTATGGTTGTTGACATTATCATTCAGTAAAATGTGCTGACTTGAGGGACATGAATGCATTGTGCAATGCCTGAGAATTATCTCTTACTAATTAATCCCTCTTTGTTTGTAATCTCATGGGAAATATTTTTTCCTGTATGGCTGGGAGGAATGTATCGCTGGATCCCTAAGGTGGCCTTAGTATTTTATCATTGGGTTTTTTTCCAGTGGAAGGTCTTAAAATAAAAGTACCGNTGTAATCTTAAATCATTGTAACCTAAAACCTGGGTGAATTTGAAACAGAAATTCCCTTCTAGCTAAAAATTGGGCTAATTAACTTCCATCGTTAGAAGCCTAGCTTGCCTCCCTTGGCTTTCTTCTTTCATGGATGCACTGAGTGCTGAATTTGCAGTATCAGCAGATTTATGAATTGCCTCAGGTTTAGACTTTTTCTAACGTCTTTTTTTTTTTCCTTCAGCTTGTTGTTTACTATTAAAAGCTGTATAAACAAGCCAGTGTTGGGTTCTGATAATGAAAATAACTTAATGCAGATATGTAATTTCTATGTGTTAGTCTTTGCAGAGTCAGATCTCTGCAACCATTAAACTCAACAGAACAGAGACTAGCCATTAATTGCTCACAATTAAAAGGCTTGATTCTCATTTTCGTTGAAGGACATCTGCATATTCTTCAAAAAAGTATAAAGAAAAATAAAATCTTTAGTGCATCATGCTACTGCTTTATTACCACAACTGTAATAAAGATTAAATATAAAATTATCCTTGTCTGCAAGCTTCAATTGAAAGCAACTTGATCAACACTCCTTTTCTACAAGAACTTTTCTTAACTGTCACCTTGTAATTATTTTTTTTTAAATCCAGCTATGACTTTGATGAATATGGTATGAGAGACAGATGTCTCTAAAAGCCATTAACAGTATTTTGTGTTCAGAAGTTTTTCCCTGAAACACTTTCTCGAAGGTAGGATTTGGCATAGCAAGTTCCTTCTTATCTGACAGGAGCTGAGCATTCTCAGTCCTATCCTGGAGACAGACAGCTCTTCAAGGAGATGGTCCACAAGCAGAATGGTTTTCTCAGGAACTGGTATGTAATCACCACAATCAACATCACTTAGTGCTATTTTCTTGTCAGATGACCCAGTGGAAGTTAGCCATAGTTTTCCCACAAGAAAATTACTAGTTTTCTCCTCAGTCTTTATTAGTTTTCATTGCAGATGAAAAATGAAAGATGCAAAAGAACATAGTGTCAAACAGCTGACTTTTTTTTTAATTAGCAAAACTCACAGTGGTTAGGTGAGATGGCGTTGATTAATAAAAGGAATTTTGAAAAAGATAATTTAGTTGAATAATATGCAAACCTAAATATTTAAACATGGTTTCAGTGGTTATAGATCTATTTTTCTCGAAGACTGTCAAGGCAGTTAATTGGAGTGTCTCAATACCTCTGTGAGATATGAATTCACTTTTACTATCAGAAATCCTGAAAGGAAAGCCAAGCCCTTTATTTTCAAGCCACTGATTTTAGTTCATACCATTTCAATTCACTACTTTCAGACACATAAGGCTTGATTACCAGTACTACTAAATAAATCATGCCTTTGCAACAGTTTTTTCTGTTCTTTTCTCCAAAATATAAATCATCCAAATTGGCATGTGAATTCCCATTTCTATTCCTTCTATCTGTCTCACAATATCAAAGCAGGTATTTTGACATATCAGGATTAGTACAGTACGTATCAGTCTTCCTAATTTTAAAATTTTTCTGTTGGATATTTCTTGCACTGATTTTGGGAAACTTGGCTATGGACCGTTTTTTGCTGTCCAAAACAATTGTTTGCAAGAAACCTTTCTTCTAATGTAATGTGTATAATATTTTGAGGGAACATTAGCAGTTTCTTTCTGAACAATAGGAAGACTGTGTCTTAGAAAGCTCTGGAAAGGATTTAGAGGTCAAAGAAGACAAGTCACTCAACATGAGTTCCCAGTGAGATGTTCTGGGAAAAGACTGATGTGGTCCTTTGATATATAAGAAGGGGAGTTGTGAGTCGCATGAGGAGGTGTTTTTACCTCTATCTGACACTGGGGAGATTAACACTGAAAACACTGCATACTGTTCCTGTCTCTTAGCAATGTTGTTGTAACTACAGTGGTCTAAGGATACGAGAAAGATTTGTAGCAAGGGATGTATTTTTGTTTATTGGACAAACTCAAATGTTTGGAAAAACACAGAAAAACAGTATGGCATATGGGCCTATCCTCATATCATGATGTCTGTACTGGGAAAAAATTTGCGAGAGTACAGAAAAGAGAAATAAAAGTTGTTCCAACCCACAGAAAAAAAACCCTCAATAGTTTCAGAAAGAAAAGTAACTAAAGATGTTAATGATATTAAAAAGAATACTGAGCATTTTCAGTTCAGAGCAGATTCTGCTGCTAAGGGGCACTATGATTTGGAGATGAAAGTCATACTGAGGACAAAAAGAAAAACATAATGAGGGAAACAGCAACAAATTATTTAAATGAAATAAGACACAATTATTTAGAAAAAAAATGCAAGTAAAAATGCTATGTGTATTTGTGCATGCATGTATTTGCACAGGTTCCTCCAGTAAGTTTTGAATATGTTTCTCTGCAGTTGTTCTTGGTGGTCTGAAAAGCAATTATGTTTCTACAGCTTTCATGAAAGTATTCGGTCAAGAATAGGTGAAACTTCTCTTCGAGCAATCCCAACAGAGAGATCTATAGTGATCTGAAGTATTGTCAGGGCCATAATGTGAGGTGTCACATCAGTAACACACAGAGGATTCACAAGGATTCGGGGAAAAGACCTTAAAAATGTTCTGTATATGCGAAGAAACTTTAATCAGAGCTCACAGCTTGTTAGGCATCTAAGTCAATCAACCATGAAACACGAATCCCTAGGGGACTAAGCTTTATTAGTCCCAAGCCTATATTAGTCGTGTAATACTTAGGGTGATTAGCTGTAGGGATAAACTTCCAAGGGAGAAGTGGGTTAGCCATCTTTTGAAGTCTTTGGATGTCTTTTTTGGAAGACAGTGAAACACAAGTAATTGGGTTAACAACAGGAGTAAGTGAATGCCATTGTATGGCCTTTATAACAGAGAAGGAGAGCCTGATGGCCTAATGATTTTTTCTGGCCATAAAAATCTATGAATCCATGAATTATAAATGCAGAGCATCTCAGACAAGTCTTGTGAGGAATTGGCACAATGTCATCCAGCTAATTAACTCTGTGGCTACTGCCAAAGGTATGTCCAGGTGAAAGCACCCCAGCCTGGCTACCGGGTTAACGCGCTGTGCTCTAACATCTTTCATTGTTGTCAGTGGAATGTTAATAGATGACAGCAGCACAACAGGGGTGAGGACGGACAACTGGGAAAAGTTTAAGATAATGTCATCAGAACTGAGTGCTGTCACAGTATAATGAACTCCTGCTGGTACCTAAATGCAGAGGAACTCACGGAAAATTAAACATCAAGGCATGTTCATTTGCAAAGCTGGAGATACGGACCCTATGGCAATCTCCTGTTACAATGGGTTTATTTCTGCCTTACTAAATGAATGTGGAATCAGTGGACCAATATTTGTAGGGTTTTTTCCTACATGGCCAGAAGCCAGGTGTACTTTATTGTGTACTTCATTTGAATTACAGAGCATTTATCTACTAAATTAAAGATTAAAAAGTATAGATTCAGAATGGATTCAGATTCTGCTGTTAATTCTGCTGTGATTATGATCTCCTATACCTCTGAGTCAGGGGCATTCTTGATGTCAGAACAGTCAGTGCAGAATAGGCACTTAAATTTAGAAGTACTTCACAGTTTGGACATGGCAAAAGTACTGCCCCAGCCAGTTACTTACTTGATAGATAATAGCTTTTTAAGATGCAGTATCTTGATCAGTTTGAGTTGTGTGTCCTCATGTAACACCTATTGCAGTGCAGGCCCAGATAATATGCCAGAAGTTTGATGAAAATAAGTCTGGAATTCCTCTGCAGACTATAAAGGAAGTGAGACAAGGCCCTGAATTTCCCTCTCTGTGCACTACATCAGCACTGCAAGATGTAGTACTTTATTGTGAGAATTCGTTAGGACATGCTAAAAGAATACAGACAGAAAGATGAGATTTGTATATATTCATATGACTCCAGGAACTAGTACTTCAAGAAAAATACTGATTATTGTAAGAGCTGGGCACAGAACAGCCATAAGAGATGGCAAGCATGATCCACAATTAATAATGTATGACAGGTCCACTAACTAGCAACAGCTACTTGTTATTCTTTTGTTAGCTACAAAACCATGCTACATTTGGAATTGGTTTCCATAAATATCTAAGTGAATATCTGGATCTAGAATTTCTGGCTTGGATTCAATTATAATTTGAATGTTATCTGACTAGCTGAATCCTTTTTAATCTGTATCATTTAATACAGGGCAGCCACCTAGCACAAATACTGATGTGTGACTGCTGGTATTTCAGTAAAGTATTTTTAATCCCTAAATCTTTTTAAAGTCTTGCCTATATTCATCTTTTAACAGGTTCACTTTAAACCAGCAATCTCAACAAAATTTTCAAGAGATTTTCTGAGGAAGCCATGTTTCCCTTCTAGAAGGTATTAGACTTTCTTTTAATCAACAATGAATGATTTGACAAAGTTGTCACATGCATGGCCACCTTTGAGAATTAATGCAGGATTAATTTCTCTGTGTATAATTCTTCAGTCTTTCGGTAAATTTTAGCAGACTGTCTGCATTGGTGAAAATGCTTCACTGGTGAGAGTAATACTTTTTTGTTTTCATATTTTCAAGGTATTTTAGTAGTTTTTTTTTTTTTCCTCTCTGTGTTTTCCAGCACTATGTACTGCTGAAAGTGGAAAAGTTTGATGGAACAGTAGTCTTTCAGCATGACACATCATATGCAATCTTTCACTAATGTCCTTTGTCCCGCAACAGCTGACAGAGTACCTGCACAGCAAATGATGTTTTCCAGACACCAGTGAAAGCCTGATGTTATTGCTTAAGAATGCAGCAGCTACACTACAAACTGGAATAACACCACTCTAAAGATAATTCCTCCACTGGTTTCCCACCTGCCTTGCTGCAGAAACAGTTGCCCTTGGTGGCTGCAACAAAGATCCTTTAAAAACAGCTCCTAATAGCTGTAGGTCCTCCATGTGCATGAATGCTGAGAATAAAAAATGCAGTCCTCAAAATGCAGAGGTATCGTTTAGGAAAACGCCAGGCTGATAGTGCTAATTACATGTGTACAAAGATCAGAGTGCTGGAGGTGAGCCTGATTCTGCCAAGCTGTTTTCATTCATAAACATGAGAGCCACCTTTCACACTGCGCATGTCGTATTTCATACTGGAGGTAGTGGGAATCATTCTGGTATCTTATCCTGTCAGATCTAGCACATGATTGAACAGGAACAGGACTGGCTTGGTATCAGAGGTTGAGGGTTCCTGGAAAACACTTAAATATTGCAAGAAATGCTTTCAGTAATAATTTCTGAAGTTTGAGAAGTGAATTTATCAGATTTTGTGTAGTTCCTCCTTTTCTCATATTCTAGTAATAGATATTACTGTCATGCTAGATCAAGATACAGACATCACAATGAAATCATCATTATGTCTGTACTAGCCCTCCTGAGCTGGTATTGCAGGAGTGATAGAGCTTAAAACGGTACCATCAGAGCTTCAGTACCGTGGACAAATACTGTATTGGACTCCTGAGTGTGTGTTACTTTAAGTATAGGGTTATTAATCCTCTTTTTGCTTAGCAGAACACCTCTTTGAATAATTGTATTTGTCCACCTAAAATCCACCCTCTCACTTCATTTGAAAACAGCATCTCATTTAATTTTCCCCCCTGATACACTACATATTTATTTTATCCAATAAAAAAGAAAGAACATTTTGGTGATGGTGGAATAACAAATCCCAAGGCAGAAATATCCTTTAGGTTGCAGCTGCAGGAAAGCAGTTTGGGTATTTTTCACTGAATGGGTGATCAAGCACTGCAAGCCTGCTTCCCAGGCTGCCCAGGGAAGTTATGGGATCACCACCCCTGGAAGTGTTCAAAAACATGCGGATATGGCACTTGGGGACATGGTTTAGTGGCAAACACAGTGGTGGCTGAGTTAATGGTTGAACTCTTGGAGGTCTTTTCCACCCTTGATGATTCTATGATTATGTTTTGAAGCTTATTCTTATAAAAGCTCTCCTCCCCTATATTGAGTCTGTACTTAAGTACCTTTGATTTCAGAAGGGTGTGAGAACCTACCTAAAGCTAAAATGTGTTAATTGCTCTCCTGAGTACTGATGTGTTCCTAATGGAGGACCTAAAGTTATAAATTGCACTAGTATTCTTACAGATGAAAGAACTATTCATGTTTCATTGTGTCTTCTCCTTTAGGATAACAGCCGTGCTACTGAATAGTAAGTAATAATAATACAGAAAAGTATTAATTTACGTGGGCATGTTAAGATATGTGAGCTCCAACAAAACAAAAAGATTGATGAAAATTCGGAAATTATCTGGAAAACGTGTCAGAGATAGGTTTGTGTCATATATAAATAGTCTACCATGTTGAGAAAATAGTATATATTTAGCAAGTGCTATTACCTATATTTTAATGCCTATTTAAGTCAACCTCTAAAAAAAAAAAAAAACAAAAAACAAACTGAAATCCTTCAAGCAAAAGCTTTGAAATCAGACAAATCACTCTCACCGCCCCCATCACCAAAGCAGCGTTCTGGCTCTGCTTTAAGCTGACAAAGTGCAGGAAGTTTAGAGCGGGAGCTGTGAGCGAAGGCCCCGTGACAAGAGGAGGTGTTGCAGCTGATGCGTATCAGGCACCGCAGAAAAGCCAGCGCCTTCATGTCCTGTGCCAGCGTCCCAGCTGGGTGGGGGGCAAGCAGCAAACGGAGATGTGGCCCAGTGCCCAGGGGCATTTTGGCTTTCTGCAGCTCTTAAGGCCACGGCTTTACCAGTGGACAGCAAGGGAGTTTCTCACCAGTTTGACCCCAGGTTTTCCATGGCAAAGTTTAAGACGTACAGCTCCGTAAAGCCATTCATTCATGGCGCAGCGCCCGAGAAACAGCTCGAGCTGGTGCCTCCGAGGAGGGTCTCTTCACCAGAGAGTCTGGTGAGGGGTCAGACTGGGAAATTTCCTTAACAATGAAATGGGAAGAAAAAAAGAAGCGAGAGAGAGCATTTGGTGTGCCCCGTTTGAAGCGCTGGAGGAAGCCTCAGGGGCCAGTTCTTTCCTCGCACACAGGGGGGGACTGCTGGAGCCGGCGGTGCTACGGCTGACTTAGAGGCGATGCAAGACCAAACGCGGCCTTTGATGCGACTGGGCAGGGCGGGATTAAATAAAACTCGGGTGCAGCCGCAGGGATTGGAGGGGGTTTAGGTTGGGGATCCCCGCAGGCGTGCGGCAGCCCGGCGGGCAGCGCGGGGTGCGGGCTGGATGGGGCGCGCTGGCCGGAGCGGTGGCCGGAGC
>WBMY01012081.1:537298-627912 GCA_013397315.1 Donacobius atricapilla
CACAATGAGTTACAGTTTCCCGGTCCCCCTGCCCGTCTTCCTCCCCGCTGCCGCCCGCCTGCGGAGGGCTGTCCTCGCACGGCAACGCCCGCGGGCGCCGGGCTGCCCTGTCTGGTGCCCCGCTGCACGGCCTGCCCAGCGCCTGCCTGGGCGAGGGCAGCGCCGCGGGCCGCGCCTCAGCTTTCCCGCAGGGAGGCATTTTCCTCTCCGGCTGGAGGGGACGGAGGTTTGACTAGAGGGCGGCTGGCACACTTGCGTCGCCCGGGACCTGTCCGGGGAGCTGGGCCGTCCCCATCCCGCCCCTCGGGCCGACGGCGCCCGCTTCTCCCGGGAATGTGCCGGCAGGGGAGCCCTCCGCCCGCGGGGCGTCCCGAGGAAGTGCGCGGCACGGCCGGCTCCCAGGGAAAATGCGCTCCAGCCCCGCCGTGTTCCCACCAGCTTCTCTTTTCCTCTCCACGCATCTGTTTTCGTTTTCTTCACGTTTATACTTTAAAAGATGATGTTCGCCCTTCCACATCCCTTCCTCTCCACCACCGCCACCCCTCCCTCCCCCGAGGAAGATGAATTTCATCTGGGCCTTGAAACCGGGCAAGGAACAATAAATATTTATGGGCACCAGGGGAAGGTTGAACTGTAAACCACCACTTATCCCTACGTCTCTTATGAAAGGAATTAGCATTGCAAAATTTACATTAGGGGAAAAAAAAATAGAGGATAGAGAAACATTTCTGTGATGTGAAAACGCTATGCCTCGTACCTATTTAAGCTGGAGCAAAATACGTCTTCACAGGGCCAAATCTGGGGCATGGCCTTTAAACTGTAATGGCCAAATTAAAACAAATGGCCAAAATTAAACACTCCAGCCCTGGCTGAATGTGAAAGTTCAAGTGATGAGGAAATATGTGTGTAGCAGATCACTTTTCTACACTTCTATTTGAACAAAGTCTTAGGGATTTTTTTTTTTTTAAACAGTTTTAAGCATATTCAGAGATACTGTACAGATAAAGATACATAAGAACATAAAAATACCAATGCATGCAGCCAAGCACAAACAGCTTATATACCTCTAAATCCAGAAGGGGCCATAATAACAGAGTGTTCAGTGTGGGTTGTTAGAAGCCCAGGCAAAGATAAAACTTCAATAAAAAGTATGTTCTTTTATGTTCAGTGTTAGAGGAGAGGCAATGTAAAATAAGGATTTATGTTTGTGGGGGCAGGCAGAGGAATACAGGCTCTTTAATAACCTGGTGCTGCAGGAGAGGGAGCAAGCTCCAGCAAGGTTTGAAGAGCTCTCTCTGGCAGTGGAAAGGGCCTGAAGGGAACCTGGGTCTTTTGGAGCAAGGCTGAAGTCTTGGAGCTGGGCAAGGAGTACTGGGTTGTTTGGCAGATTGCCTGCTTCCGGGTAAATCTTGGTAGAGCACCTAGGCTTAAAGACCTATTTTTTCATTATTCCTCAGTCCTGTCAAAGTAAGTTTTGGAGTGTGCTTCTGGTGACCTTTCTTTGAGCAAGTGCGATGCCCAAAGTGCCTTCACAGCAAAATCAGGTTACTGTTGCCTTCAGGGCCTGCTCGGGAATTACTGTAGACCTTCAATAGGTGGTTGAAGTGGTTGTGAATACTTTAGCTGGTGCAAGAAGAGTGAACAAGGCTTTATGTTTTCTGTGTTGGTGCCCCCAGTGGAGTAACACATAGCTGCTGGTGATGGAGCATTTCCTATTATAATGGCCTTGGGCTGCTGAGGCTGAGGCTGAAATGTAACTGAGGCTGAAACTGGAGTTTCCTTTGACCGAGGATGAAAAGTCTCTGCTGGTTCCTCAGAAGAGGAAGAATTGGAAGAAATCTCAGGTTCTCAGTAACTTTTTCCCTCTGTTTATTTATCATACTTATCCATAATAAGTTTTCCCCAAATCTTGTTATTACATTCCAGTTTTTATAAATGTTTTCAGGCTTCTGTGAAAGGCCAGCTGATCAGAAACAGACACCAAATAAGTCAAATTTCATTGTCTCAATATGAGATCAATAACAGCATTTTCAGAGGAGAATGAATCAGGAGAAATTGCTGGCAACGGTATAGGGGTTGTATAACATCATCCAAAAAAACATGGTGTGACAAGGTTTCTTTGTTCCTTTACTTCTCTCTCAGAGACAATCAGACTTGTCATTTTTCAATGGGATTATTAAATTAGTTATCCTCCTGAGTGAGAAAGCTACTGGTAAAATACGCTCTTACACTAAGTCTCTATAAATCATCTGGAGGATGGAAGAAGAGAGGAGTTTTTTTTCCTCTCTTGACTCCAGCAATTTTTATCCAAGTAATTTCTTATGTACAATAGGCTTCAACAAACCTTATGAAGTGGAGCTTCTGGAAATTCAGTCCATGACAAGGAGCTGAAGCTGATATGGATGTTAATAAAACCCATAAATAACAAGAAAGCCTTGGAATAACTGTCCTACAGACTAGATTTTTTTGGGTACTGTGAAGGTTATAACCAAACTTTTAAGTGAGGTTTGTTCTCAGAACTCTTAGAAAGCTCCTGATTGCTGCTGCTTTTAATTGCAGCTACCCTAAATTGAGGGCCGATAGGTGTTGGACAACTCTCTCACCTGTGTTTATTTTTTTTTCCTTATCAATGTTGATATGTTAATATAGTGTGGATGCTCCCACAGTACATTGACACTTTTCCCAAGAGTCTTTTCTTTGGGATAAGAGAAAGACAGTATCAGGAATTACCAGTATTTTCTGGCTACATGGGATCACTTCTGTGGATAGTAGTTGTCATTCTTAAGCATAGGCTTTCCCACATTTTGGGGGTTAGCTTGCATAAAAATGTAGCTCTATCTCCAGATAGTCTAGTGATACCTTTAAAGGTATGGAAGAAGAGTAATAAACATCAAGGATTGGATTCTCTCTGCATTCAAAGAGCTTTGGATCAAGACCTGAAAGTAGCCTAGAGTATTTAAGTAGCCTTGAGTTTGGGGGTGTTTGAAATTTTTGTACTGGGGCATATTTGTGTTGTCATGTGTTACATGCTTAAAAAGATCTAACAAAATGGCAATTTTTCATTTATTTATGATACATAAGATATAGTAGTTTTAAGTGGTGTGTTTTGTGTAAAACCAAGCAATTTCTGGTGCAAAACTGTAATTTAGGAAAATAAAAATCAAAAACAAAGGAATAGGAGCTTAAGACATGATTTGCTATTTTAGGAAAAAAGACAGTCAAAGACTGAAAAACTAAATGTATTAAAAATTTTAAATCTTTTAATCAAGATCAGGGAAAGACATTCAGAGAAAATAATTGCTGAAAATGAATTTAGTTTACTTAAGCAAAGTATAAGATGAAATAGCAGCTTATGGGTATAAGAGTAAAGGAACCTCGTTGCAATAAAATGCCTCTGCTCATGTTTTGGGATAGGTGGGACTGTGGAAGAAGAAGGTTCCAGGCAGTTCGATATTGAGAAGAGAGAGGATGCTGTGGAGTGCCTTGTACAAGAGACTCTGGCTGCCTAGTGCCTTTCTGATGTCCTGGCAGGGCTTGGGAAGCTCCTGCAGCTCCCAAGTACTACAGTCAGCAGTAGTTCCTCTGGAGGTGGCACATCTTCGCCTGAGTCAGTGGTCATGTCTCAATAGGACACGAGGGAACACTGCTGATGCAGGTAATATTTTTCAGAAAAGGTATTAAATACCTTCTTCACAATTACTGGTCTTAAGTGTTCTTAATCATTTCTCTGGCAGTAGCAACTTCAAGTTGCCCTAATCCTGGTTACACCTGGGATCTTTCTTGTTTACCTAATCCCCTCTGAACTTGAAGGTTGGATGTGACATTTCCTTTGCTTTCCTGTTCTAATCTGTTCGGTCATGTTGCTACACATCATGACACATACATAGCTATCCACTGCAAAGAGTTGAGTTTCATGAGTTGGGTCTTAATTAGAGTTTACCAAAATGTTGTTTTTCGGTCTTGGAAAACAAAGTTCTGAGTTATCACTATAAGAATATTTACTATTTAATTATGCTTCAGTACTGTCTATAATGTTTTCGTTGCTCACCTTCTTGGAAATAAAATCCCTCTAGCTTTTAATGTGATTTTAGATCCTTGGTAGGTTACTAGTCCTAGATGCAAATCCCAGTGTTTTCCACCTTGTTGCACACTGATCCATTCCACCCTGTAAGTATCTATTAAGCCACAGAATACCCTAGAGAATTAGAGAACTCCCCTATATATGATGAAAGGCTGAAATGTAGGCACAAGTAATGTGATTTGTTGGAATTTGTCCAGCAATTCAATGGCAGGGGTGGAAGCAGAGCCCAGGAATTACAGCCTGGCTATTCTGGCACATATGCACAGAGAGGGCTGGACTGTGCCAGACCTTCACAGATGTTTTCAGCCTGACATCTGTGGGTGACATTTAAGAGATTCACCACAGGTAACTAAAAAGAGCCAGTGTGGGCAGATAAGTGCAACAGGGAATGCATTGCCTGGCCTAACAGTGATGAATGTTCACGAGGTTGGAATTATCTGGGATAAATTAATTGTTAAACTAGCTACCTAGGGTACTAGTGGCAGTATATTCATCATGGCATCGAGCTTAATACAAAAATACAACTGTTGCATACCTGTGCAGGCCTGCTACACTAGCTGGGCTAACCCTAGAACATGAAGTGCAGGGCAAATCCTAGGCAAGATTGTCACTGTGCCATCATGAGGCTTTTGATAAAGCAAGTTTGGAAAGCTGATTCTGTGGATAAAGAAAAAAATATTTTCATATGTTTGTGATAAAAACCACGGCATGAAATCTGGGTGGAAGTTAGTCACATCCTCACCTGATAAGGAAATTTTCTTCAGTAAATGAGTTGTGAAAGCCTGCTTGCAATTAGATGGAACAACTCCAGGTTCTGCAATTACTTTTTCTGGGCTCTGATTTGCTGTAACCAGATTTGATCAACGCCTCTCTGAGCACAGCAGCCAGGTAGGGATCGGATCCAAAGCACATGCTGAGGGCTTTTAGCTCTGGATAGCATCAAGAGGATTGGACTAAGATACTTTGGGAAAGGGCTTGCTATCCAGATAGGAGAGGTCATAAAAGCTATATGGAGGGAGAAAAAAGCCAGAGGATTGAGCTGGCTTGCAAGTGAGTTTGCAAGGTCAGAACATTTTATTTAAAAAGCGATTACAAAACTTGTTACAAATGCTGAGGGACCTAGAAAGGGATTAAGTGATCTTGTTAGTTGTACGAACCCTCTTAGGACAGCAAATCTACCCATAAGCTAATAAGGCTTGTGTGACTGTAGTATCTGAGCAGAGTGCAGAGTGACTCTTCCCCTGCAAACAATGATAGGAAAAAAGTTGCTTGGCTTTGAAGAGAGGCCTATTGTGTTCACTCAGATGCAAAGCCATCTTGTTTGGATTCTCGAAGGAAGAAGTCATAGGCTGTGAGGCTGACTGCGAATCTGGGCAAAAACAGTGGGGGAGGAAGCTTAGAATGCAGACAGAGGCAAAACATCATTAATGGTAAAAGCAATAGAAGGAAGGTGTCAAGGGAGGAAGGAGACCTAAAAATAGTTATATTTTCAGGAATATGTTTGTGAGTGTGTGTGTACACCACGTGCATACATGTGGTGCACTTGAACTCAAAAGTAGCCTATTTTTCCTGTAATTACTCAAAGGTAGGTATCTAAATCTTAGTTTCAAAAATCACAGCTATACCTATATATCTTGTGTCCTTACACGCATGATTAAATTTGTCTTTTCTTCCCTGTGTACATGATTTTCCGTGGTCAGAGGACATGACACCACCATAATTTTTCCTATGCCTTCCTTTAAAAGTTGCTCATCATTTTCCAAAATGCTACATCTTTTTTTTTCCAAAATTGATCTTGGCTAAAGAGAGAGAATTTTAAAAATTTGAAAAGTACACTACAGGACAATATGTATATTTTGATCTCTATGTACATCTTTTCATCAATCTGCATGTTTATATTTCTTTCTTTATGGGGATGGAGAGCAGAATGGAGACAAATAAATAAAAAGAAACATGACATTGCTAATATAAATGACCAGGCCATTACTTCAGTGTCAGAATGCAATTAGATCTGACCTGGGACTGGAATTCGCTTCTCAGCAGGCCTGCTTAATGATTAGTTTTATTGTTTCTTCATCACCCCTATTGGGGGGTTCATTTTTACTGGTAATGGAAAAAAGACTGTTGCCCCTGGATAAAAAGCTGAGCATGGAAGACAAAGGGCTGATTGAGGACTGCTAGGCTTTTCAGCCTGCATACCACCTCTTCTTTTGCTGTCCTGGCTGACAGCAGGAAGAACAGTGAAAGAGGTCAGATCTTAAAGGGCCTTCAGGCTAAGGAGCATCATGCTGCACTCAGAAATTAGCTGGAGAGGCTTTTATAGCTTAAAGCAGTAAGACGAATTGAATAAGAACCTTTGCAGCAAGATAATGTGCCAGACATTGCTGGTGTGATTGGTTTTGAGTCTGAGACATGGTTAGCAGTGTAACTGTGGTTTGCAAACACCTGCTCACACTCCCAATCCCAGCACGCAGGTACAAGTACACTCTAGCAACAGCTAGAAATTTCCCAACAGCTGCAACAGGTAAAGACTAGTTCAAATCCCTGGCAAAACTTGTGTGCCTGCTGCTACCTGTTCGGCAGTGTTTTCAAAGGGGTTTATTATAAGCCCTGGCATAATTAAGAAGAATACAAATAGTTCCTGTTTGTTTGCTTTAGTTCACTGGGTACATAAAACATGTAGTGTGACTCACAAAGTTGTCGGATGAGTCTGAGGTGGAATTACAGACGTTGTGCTATCTGATATTATGAGATGTAACAGGTGTCTGTGAAGGCAATTTCCTCACCAGGAAACAGCGCTTTGGGGAATTGAGGCTGCTGGAGGAAAAGCTGGTTGGTGTACACTAGTGATGATAGGGGACCTACTAGAGAATTGGAATTGGTGGTTTCTTCAGCTAATTATCTATAGGCTGAGGTGTGTATTGAAACCACAGTAACTAAATGTCTGAGTTTGCAAAAGCTTGACTGGAAGCTTCATGAAAACAAATACAAAGCTGAGAGTCTTGCCAAGAGCAATGACACTGCTCCCTTCTCACACCAGTTCAGCTGGAGAGAAATAGAAATAAAAAATATCTTGATACTGTAAGTACAAGGCTACCTATCCACTGGTGCAACTTAGTCGTCATTCAAGGGCTTCAGAATGACAGCTACACTACACTGATCAACTCAATTGTGGAAATAGCCTTCAATGATTAGTACTGTAAGAAATATCTTAATCATGAACATTCATTTTTAAATAATAGATCTGCAACAGAGCAAGTCAAGAGGGAGTTAAAATTACATAGTATGCTTGTGAAGAAAATGTGGTCAGCTGCGAACCTCAGACTTGCTCTCTCAAGTGAACTGTGAGTAACAATGGTCTTTAAATTTGACTGAATTCTCACTTGGAAGCATAGGACCTGAAATTTGAACAAACCAGGGACATGCCAGTGTCTGCAGTGTGTGTGATTCACCCAAGACCTGAGTCCTCAGAAAAACATACTCTTGTGATCTATTCCAAGTTGGTAATTATGCCCTAAATATTCCTAATTTTTATAGATAGTTCTTTAGCTCTTATAGATCTCTATCATGGTGTCAGTTAGGGCCAAGTCTTGGTGTCCCTAGGCTGAGTGAAATTCACCTCTTCAGCCTGCTGGCAAGTTCCAAACAATCAGATTTGGGGTGATGGACCTGGGAGGACTGGCAGGAGTTGGGGATCAGTGTTGCGCCTCGTGTCAAATTCCACACAGTGCTTGTGAGGTTTCTTCTGTGTCCTGCAGGCAAAACCAGAGCCACTGTAGTGGCTTCTCCTCACAAGGTGTTGGAGCAAATGAGTCCCCACAAAGGCAGGACAGAGTAGGGCATCCCTTTTTCCTTTCTCTTCTGCCAGGGGGTGGACTTCAGGGAGACCTCTCTGCTATTTCCTCTAGGTCATCTGCCCCAGAGCCTGGATTAAACTAAAAAAGCACTCATTGCTTTTACTTTAGAGGTTTCCCAGGACTAACAGAGAATTGTGCTAGACTTAGAGACAGATGCTGTTGACACAGAGATTTGACAAGACATCTATGCAGAGACATGACCAAAGAGATTTCTCTTGATGTTTCCTATCTTTTGCAAAGCTGAAAAATCAGGATTTTAGTAGTGTAAGCAGTTGGGAGCTGCCTGGCTGCAAAGCAGGTCAGGGTGGACCTGTAGGCTGTTTCTCTTGTCCTGTGCTTTGTGTGAATTCCATTGGTGACATCTTCATTCTCTATATCCCCTGCATATGCACGTAGTCTGAGGTAGCTCTCCATTGCTCTATAGGTAAATACCTATAGGCCCTGCTTGTATAACACGGCAGGGTCTTTGGAAGAGGACAAGCCTTTTCCATGAAGATATTCAGGCATATGAAGCCTATGCAGGCAGGTGTTTACTCCTCTCTTTTATGTGAGCTGCCTGACATCATGAAGCAGGAGTGGGAGTCTGAAAGCTGTTTGACCCACAGTTTCCTCTGGCTCACATTTTCCTGTCATGCTCCCTGGGTTCCCCTGTGCTAAAAGGTTGGCAAGTAGTGGTGTGTGTTGTGTAGGGCCGTATGTTATGGGTGTGAGGTAGGCATAGTACACATGGGAAAAGTATAGTGGAAAGCACTAGAAAGGGGTTTTTGGGGGATGCCACCAGATTTTATGGGACTGATGGCATGCCTAAGTGTCCTGTAGGTGATTATGCAATGGTGTGCTGAGTGACCTAACAGGGCAGGTTTTATAAAGCGAAGAAGCTAAGGACAGTCTCCCAAGATATTTGTACTTTTAGCTCAAGTAGTATTTGGTGTATAGGTAGGAGAGTGCTAAGTATGTTTTTTGGGCCAACCTCACACAAGAAAAAATATCTGTGGAATAACTGGAGGTTAAGCTCTAGTCTTCAGCATCTTGAATGACTAAAGTCTCATTCTTTTCCTGTATGCAATAGTTAATTTCCTGGGGATGAGGAGAGGTCATCAACTACATCATCAACTACTGTTCTAGGAGAGCTATGAATGCCACTAGAGTGGAAGGAAATAGCTGTTATTTTGCAGGTCTCTCATCTGGTGAATGCAGCTAGTCCTAGCCTTACACAAAAGGATGGAGACAGTGTGTGTAAGTGGTGTCTGTCTTCTCATTTGGCTGAATTACACACTAAAGTAATTTATAACAAAGGGGAAAAGGTATATTGTTAGTAATTGTTATGTTAAAGAGCAAACCTAGCTTGCTGATTTAGCATCCATTTCCTCATATAAAAGAGAGAAGAAAATGACAGCAGAGGATGGGGAGACTTGGGAGCAGTAGAGGCAATAGGAACATTTCAGAATTATTTCAGCAATATTTCTGCTAGGTTTGGTGGCTGCATTATCTCATCTCCTTTTTTCTTATTTGGAGTGGCAAGCCCAGCATGCCCAACAGGGACTCCACATGAATTTACCATGCGACACAGTGTCAAGCTCAGGGATGGAGAACAGCGAAGTGTCTGTGGAGTATTTGCTGGAAAGTGTGATGGGAGCTGAAGTAGAATAATAGAGGACTTTAGGAAATATTCAAATACAGAATCAAAGTGGCTGACATTAATTTCCTAAAATTGGTTGAGTTAGTTGCTGCTTGGTCACCTAATCTTGCATTTTATGGTTATTGATGGCTTGTCCTCTAGTTCTCTTGTACTGGTTTGTGCACAGGCTGCACTGTCAGGATTATTGAGCCCGTTTTGATGAAAATGCAGCCCTGAAGATCACATGAAGGTACCTCTGCCTGAATGGGAACTTCTTTGGTGGTGCTGATGGCATTTCTGAGGCATTTCATGTTGATTTTTTGAGACCCTGCAAGAACCAGATGGAATTGCTGGTGATTCAGAATGTCAGTGTCACGCTGGCCTGACATGAAAATTTCTTGTTGACGTACATGAGGACCGTCATACTGATAAAACAGAAGTGCCAATAGCATGCCATTCCACTGCCTCTTCATCAGAAAAGGAGTCAGTCAGAAAGCAAGGCAAATGTGAAGAGGTGCTTACTGATCCAGAACAGTTTGTTTGTAACTGGTGCATTGTTAAGTAATGCTGTGTCTGATGAGCTCAGCAATCTTTTCACCAGATGGGAAACCATCAGTCTGAGTGCACTAGACGGTACACTAAAAAGTGGTGATTCACAGGGATGAGTTGGAAAACCCTCACAGTGAATAGTCAGATGTCTAGAGTGAGCCAGGAGGAAACACTGAACTTTAGTTAGGACGGGCCTGAAGTCACAGCCATCGCCAAGCCTCAGCAGGGTTTGTGGGAAGATTCTTCTATCTAGCCATGATCCAGAACCCAGCATCCTCTCTGAAGTGTGCACAAGCAAGTGGGTAACTTCTCTTCCACAGTGTAATCAGAGGGAAGGCTTGCAGATTAGAGTGCTTGTCTGAATGGAGTAGACATGGGCTCTGTCTTCTCCTTATTCTCTGTGGAGGAGGAGGGAGGAATCAAATCCTCCTCTTAGACTCTCCCCCAAATGTCCTTCTAACCTGTGCAAGATGGGATGACCTGGAGTAGTTTCTTTGTGCCACTGTTTGATGCCCTTGTTTGCTGCTTGAAAGGACCATGAGATTCATTAAAGAAAAGTGAGGAAAAATGCAGTGTGAGTCTGTTGCTTAGTGCTTAGGGTGCTCTATTGGGAGGGAGGAATCCTGCTTCCAGGCCCAAGTCTGTGTATTATTAACCTGGTGTTGAATGAGAAGCACAAAGATATCAATGACACAAATTCCTCTTCCTGCTTTACTTAAACGCTGTGTCCACAACTGACTTTTTGTGGAGTCCTCAGTTTATCAGTGTGTGCTGAGCTTGTTCTGAAAGCCCTTGTTACATTTCTTTCCTTGAAGGATGCAAACTAGAAACCATGTTTTAAAACATGTCTGTGTTTGGGAATAAATTATTTATCAAAATAGATTCTGGCAGTCTTGCATTTTTGTGGAAGGAATCTCCTGCAGCCTGGTGTACTTCACATCAGGAAGAAGAGTTCCAGTGATTTTAGCCATCCTTACTTAAGTTTAGGCTTTTTTTTTTTTTTTTTTGCCAAACTTTGGCATTTAGGTGCATCAGATCTACCCGCCTCTGACGGCAAGATTCTGTTGTTCTAAGGTGTATTTATACAGCCTTTTGCATAAATTGACTGCAGTTTAGGAGTTCTTTGGCTTAGGAGAGTATTATCTATATCTTATTATGAATCTCTGATTTCTTTGCTGTTTGTATTTGACTGAAAGAATCAAACTGAAGGAAGAAACCCTCATCCAAAATGCAGTGTATTTATCTCCTAAAAAAATTAATTCAATGGAAATGAGGCTGTGAAATGTGTGGATGTTTGAGTTAGCTACAACCTGAGAAATACTACAGAAAGGGCTTTCTCAGTTGTTACCTGAACTTCTAACGTCTGATAAAATTCATCATCAACTGTTTGTATTCCCGTAATTTAAGTTTTAAGGGAGGTCTGCTCTCAGTTTTGGGCTCTGTAGTTAGACCTCTTTTTTCCCCCCAAAATTTATCTTTTTCTCAAAAAAAAGCAAAAGAGATTCCTGTCCTTACTTAAAATATGGATATAACCCTGTTAAAAAAAAAAAACCCTTTAAATTTTTCCTGATACTGATAAGAGCTTTTGTGCTCTTATTCCTTTCATATGCTCAGTTAAAATGATAATAATAAAAAACCCCAAAACCAAAACACCCACGAGATTAAATGATGCATACACAGAAATGTGAAAAGAATGTTCTAAATTACTATTATTTTCCAAAAATCATGTAATTCATTGATTGACTCATGTTTTATAGCAACGTAGGCACTGCAGGCTGATGGCTGTCAGGTGTCAGTAAGCTGGCAGCTTAAAAGTTGCTTCTTTAAGTATTCCCAAACAAATGAATTGCTCACTGTGTGTGGGGGTGGATTCTGGCCCACTGTTTGCTGAGACACTGTTGGTTGAGGCTCTTATGATACTGCTGGTGTCTGGCTCTGCCTTCTGTGGTACATTTTTCCCTGCCATGGCTGGAAAAAGTGGTTAGAGGTAAGACTAAGAGGGGGTTCCAGAGAGTCAGTGAGTCTGAGGCCTTATCTAAACAAAAATGGTACCAATTTAAATGAACCTATTTAGACACAGAGGTTGCTGAAATAATGCCACCCCTTTTTATTTTTTTTCTAGAACTAAGTCTGGGGAGAAGCATTATTCATGCCAGTACAATTTATACTGTTTCAAATGGTTATACTTCCCCTTTTGTACTGTCAACAGCACTTGTTTTGTAACTCTTCTGTGCATATTCCAGCATATTCCTGGACGGTAAAGCAGAAACTGGGTCCCTGCAGCTTTTGCTTTTTCATTTCTTCCCTCAAAGGTCATTTCCTAACCCTTTTAGTGATAGTCTGAATATTTAGCGCAGGTCCATTAGTAAGTGTAATAATAAAGTGTTAATATACTTGTAAGTGTATGCTCCTGTCACCTTGTTTATGAAGATGGTTCAAATAGTTTCTTTTAATTTTTTGTGCAATATAGTGTATTAATACAATATATATGTATAGTGGAGAAAGGGAGAGTTTGACGCTGTAGAAGGATTCTACAAAAATTTGCTACATCACATGGCAAAATAGGTGTTTTCACACAGGATTTTCCCTCCTGTCTAGATATTGGCTCATGGCTAAAGGAAAAAAGCAAGTATTGCAGGCAATCTGTGTCAATGTATTCCACATAAATCAAGAGAGGGACCTAAACAGAAAAGCATAACTGTAAGTTAATTTTCTTTGTTGCCAGAAGCATTCCTGGCACCTTCAGTAAGGCTTGGTGGTAAATGCTGGTAGAAGTGAACCCAAGAAGCATCCCTTGTGAGCAGACATGTGTGTTAAACCACATGACTTCCAGGTCTCAGAGAAGGTGTGGTTTCAAAATGGAGAAATCACAGCAGCAAGCTAAAAGAATGACTTTTTTTCCCCTTTGTAATAATAATGTCAGAGCTGTTATTACATTTGGCCCTGGGAACAAATTGGAACTGTTTCTCAGAAGGGAAGTGCTTCCAGCTCCATGTCTCTCTCAAGCGTTCCATTCCCATGTACTTGCTGGAAGCCTTTCAGGAAACCACATTCCCTTTCCCGTCCCTGTACAGCAATGCAATCCTTCCCAGCCACTGTGGCTCACAGACTGCCTCATCATCTGGGCCTGGGAAAGGAATGTGACAACGAGGGGGCAAAAGTGCTGGCACTTCCAATCCCATCCCATGCTGCCTTTCAGAAGAAACCTCTCCTCCTTTGCCCTCCTTACCTTATGAAAGGGTTTTCTACATCCACGAGCATGTTTAGAAAGATCTGCAGTCTCTAATTTTCCAGTGTGTGGTAGGGTAAGAATGTAATTTTAGCTGGAAACAGTCACATGGCCAGATCCTCAGTCTTGTGTAAATCTGCCCAATGCTCCCAAGGTCACACAGTACTGTGTTCATTTACACTGTCTGGCTCACAAAGTTGCCTCTGATAGCCCTAAATGATAGCTGGTGTCTGAGAGTACCATATGTGAATGAAACACCACTGCTGTGCAGAGGAAATGCTCTGAAACTGTGCGCTAGTACCATTTTCCAGACAATCAACAATTCAAAAAGACAGAAGGTGAAGAAATGCTGTTTATATTGCAAGTTTCAATAATTACGATAAAGGGGGCAGGAATAAGAGAAGGGATCAAGGAACTGTTAATGACTGAGAGGACAGAATCATATTAGAGACAGAAATGTAAACTTGTTTTGCTATTGCAAAAAAACCCAGGAGATGCACATTTCATTCTGCAGAGAAATACTCTGATCAGGACTCTTTTTCTGCCATAGCAGCAGGGAATTGAGCTTGGATCCCAGCCAACCTTTTTTAGCCTCTCTTTAAACTAAACAATCAATTAAAAGAGAACACAAGGCAGGATAGTTTAGTCAGCTCTGTTAGTTTTAACAGAATGGGTTATTGGGCAATGCCATCGTGGCACAGAACAATCCCTCCCAGCTTCTGTGTCACAGGAGCAGCTGAAGCTTCCAAGATGAATTTCCAGCCGTCGCTGTTAGGATGATTGTACTGTTTTCTTTTTCTTTAGTTTTATGCTGTTTCATTTGCTTGTCATTTTTTATGGTTTGCATTGTGTGGTGCATGGGTGGTAATGATTAGATAGTGATTCTCAGCACAACAGTTTCTCTTGAAGCAGACATTTGTCCACCCTGAGACAATTGCTCTCCAAAACTGAAGGAAAAAAATATGGGAGGGAAGCCTTACAGCTACTGGAGTCAAAGAAAAATCTCTTATTGACCTAAGTGGGCAGGAAGACTGTGAGACAGATTGCTATTCTTTCCATGTTTTGAAAGATTTAAGAAGCTGAGGCTTGGAAAAATTAGGATGAGTAGGTGACCTTTGGAAACTATTTGGAAGCTGCAGGTGCACAGTAGCTCTAAAAATTACAATGCTTACTTAGGCATCAGAAATGGCTTCAGGGGACATGGTTTCAGAGAAGGAGCTTAATTTTTATTTTGATTTTTTAATTTAAGTGGTTTAGACTGTGGACATTATGGTTAAGTGGGCAAGGGTTAGGAAACTGAATTTTATTCCAGCTCCTGATGCTCATTTAATGTGTCCCCTTGCAGTAGCTTTTAACCCTGTTGCACTTAGGAATCATCTGTAAACTGGGAATAACAGTGTTGCCAGCTTAGGTTTTGAAGCCTGACTAAATAATATTTGTAAGAAACTATGTGAGGCCAAAGTCATTCTGGGGCTAATCAGTTGCAGAGATGGAGCTGACACACAGGACTGTCAATAATTTGACACCGTATACATTTCCTTTACAGAAGTGGTTCCCAAACTTCACTGGCCCATGGGAAGCCCAGTGAGAAAGTAATGTGCTGCATATAATGTATGCTTTACTCTTTTCCAGTGGTCTCCATTTTAACTATTTAATTTCCAGCAGCCACCAGAAACAGAGAGGATTTTAGCAGCAGAATGGAAGACTGCTACTTCATAGGGTTTTTAGGAACATAAATGTTATCCCACTTTTTGTGAATTCATGAAGTCATTAAATAGAGGCTAGGATTTTTTTTTTTTGTGTGTGTGTGTGTTATCCAGTGGGAATTAATTTTCCATTAGAGATTCTTTAGGGAAAAATGAACTATTTCTTTTTGTGTGTGAGTGTAAAACATATTGTTTAATATATCTCATAGCTTTCTGTGTTAAAAAGTGTCATCACCTTCACCTCATTCCATTTACTCAACTTGTTTTCAGCTTCAGCTGTGCAGTGTTTATCACCCTCTATTGTAATATATTACACAGCTGCAGAATGGCAAGGGTTTTTTCTTTAAAAAAATCCAAAACAATAAAGCCAAATCCAGTCCAGAAGTGAAACTCCTGGTAGGTGTGAACAGTGTAGTAAATAAAATGTCATTAAGAAGAAAGTGTTAGCTGAAGGATTGGAATGTCAAAGCTACAAGTTTATTTACAAGATTTCAAATACTAAAGTCAGAGGAAACGTTTGAAATGTTCATAGTCTGAAGTGTCAGTAAAACTTGTTTCCCATTAACAGTCATGGAGCTCATTATGTTTTTATTAAATCAAGAAAGTCAGAAGGCTCAAAGTGAATTGAAGAGCAGGAATTTTCTGCCCCTGGATCATGGTTTGGCCCATCTGAAAGGTTGCTGAACTGTAAGATATGAATCCTATAATCTTTTTGCTGTTCTACCATTCACATGAGGTAGCATATTAAAGATTTGTCATGTCCTTCAATTTAAATCATTTGAAATTAGCAAACATATCAAAGATAGTCTTGGCCATAACTACTCTCTTCCGTCTCACAAAACCATCACAATAATAATATGCAGCAGTTACTGCTTTGAAATTATTTAAAACCTTCCAGAAAAAAATGTGCTGCACAAGTAGTCACAAGTAAGTGAGCAGAGCCATCAGCCATGCTGAGCTCTGGGACCAGGGTCTGTTCTAAGCAAGTGCCAGCAGTGCCAGCAGCCACCACTCGTATCCCAGTACTTGGGAACCCCCACCAGGGGCATGGCTAGTTGGCCCCTGCCTGAAACTGGGCAATTTCTCAACTATGAGTGTTTTTTCAGCCTGTGTACTGACATTCTGGATACTGGGGACAAAATCATTCAGCAAGACAGTGAAATGTTGGTGTTTTTTATTCCTGTCCTGTCCCATCCCGTGTGTTCTTCTGAGGATGCAGAACTTCCTACAACATGGGGTGAATAAGAAATCATGTACAACAGTGACCCCAGTGAGAGGAAATTATCAAAAAATATTTGCCATGAAAACAGATTGATATTAATAATTTTAAATGGCTACAATATCCTTGTTGGAATGAGCTGCAAAGCTGGTGCATCTGTCTCAGGAGTAAAGTGATATGCCACCCATACAGTGGTGAGACATAAATAATCATGCTACAAGTCATGTCTTCTGTTAAAGAGCCTGATATCACCTGTTTCAAACTGAGGAGAAGTAGTTTGTAAAAAACAGGATTGCTAGACATCTGATGTTAAAGTAAGACCTCTGCTTTGTACTCTTTTTACATCAACCAACTGGTTGGTTTAACCGCTTCAGCAGCAGTGGTGTCTAAATCACGTTTGATTATGACTTGCAAACTTGGCTCCTGACTTAATGCAGAGAATCTGCATTGCTATATATTTATTTTTATATTAAACTGGATAATATATTTTCTTCATGGGATCCTTCCTTATTCTCTGACTCTTACCTATATAGTCTGCATTTGAGCAAAGACATGTTCTTATTTTAGAGTAAGTAGTGGCAGATGGATATAAAGTCAAACAAGCCCATCATTCTTCTACTTTATAGATAGCCTCCAGATCTCTCCATCTCCCATTCTCATTAAACAAAATCCCTGAAATTTGTGCTGTGTTGCTGCCTTCTAATATGAAGAAGGGGTGCAATGGATGATGCATGAATTTGCCTCCAGGGGAGCTGGGTAGTATTCACAGCTCTGCCATTTGCTGGCTAATTTCCTGCAACTCACTTAACATTTTTGTGTCTCAGTTTCTCCAACTGTGACAATGAGGCTAGTGGGCCAGCATCTCTCACTGAAATCAGTAATAGATTCTTACTGAGTTTGGGGGCACTCTAGGAGTCTGAGATTTGTGAGGGAAAAAAACCCTAATTGTTGCTTTTAATAAATTTTCCTTGGTTGTCTTTCATTAGTTTTACTTCACATGAGCGTGATTCAGATTTATTCTTAGCCTGCTCCTTTACCAGTATGAAACATAACCTCTCACACAAAGATTTATCAGGATTTTATAGCCATCAGTTCCGCTCAATCCTCTTCTAATGTTTCATAAATATTTTTCCCTTAAATTTGTACAGTATAATGCAAACATAATTCCTTACTCCCATGTAATGGAATACAAACGGAAGGGACAAGACAGTATTATTCAAAAATGTTCAACTTATGAAATAATAAGTATTAGTTGACTTGCCCTCGAGAGACATGACCGACCAGCTGCTCTGGGTGAAACAAATAAATAGAAAAATCCTTTATTAATGATGTATTCTGCAGTGGATTCTGTCTGGGGAATTCTGTAGACTCTTTCTCATCTCCTTTCTATAAGTGAACTAAGGAGAAGAATGAGTTCCTGCAGGTTTGGTAGGCACATAAACAGTGTACAAATACATATGGAACAGTCACATTGAGGGAGGATTTCAGCTTTGGTAATCACTACATCTTGAATTTTCTTTGGCTTCCTTCAGTCAGCTCAGTACTGTGGGTGAGACTTTCCAAATATAGACAACCAAAATTCTGACCAAAAAATACACATATTCGCAGGAGCAGATTAAAGCAGGATTCATGGATTTGGGCCTTGGGCTTGGAGTGGGCCAGTATAACCACAATGTCTGAATTGAAGTATCTGTCAGCTTGGGCTCTGGTGCTGGGGCTGTGGAGGTGGGAGGTAGAGCTGACAGGCTATGGAGGCGATTGAGTCATGGGAATTTTTACTGTAGTTTGGATGGATTTGGTTATTTTATTGCATTGCTCTAGCTTGCTTGAGGCTTGCTGGTTGGCCTGACTCCATGTCTTCTTTAGTCTGACTCTGCCCCAGCAGTGGGTCACTTTGTCCCACAAATTGTATACTCACAGAAAGTGCACTTTGTTTCTGATGTGAGATGGAAGACAGGCTAGCCATGGTATGAGGAAGTTTTGTGTACTACTACAAGCTTGTTGAATAATTTAGGTTGTAACAATGGTGTTGAGACCTTTTTCTTCAGCTCTTCCTTTTCCAGGCCAAATGAACCCAGCTTGCTCAACTGTCCTCTCAAGTCACGTACTTCCGCCCTTGGTCCACCTTGGTGGCCCTCAGCTTTACTTATTCCAGTTTGTCAGTGTCCCAAAATTGGATGCAGTACTCCAGATGTGGTCTCACAAGTGCTGAATAGAGGGGAATAATCACTTCCTTGACTTGCTTGTTATTTTCTTAATAAAACAACCCAGTATGAGGTTGGCTTTTAATGCTGCAAAGACATACTGCTGATTCATGTTCAGTTTTTCCTCCAGGAACCCTGGGTCGTTTTTTTGCAAAGCTGCTTTCCAGTCAGTTGGTCTCTAGACTATCCCAGACTTAGTATTTGCCTTTGTTGAACATCATGAAGTCATGTATATCATTAGGTACAGATGCTCATTTTGCACACACAATGCATTATTGCAAGTACAGTTATCTGCTTGTACATGTATCCATCAGGTTTATAGGTTTACAGACACATTTTGCCAGTGTTTTTGTGGACAGCCTTGTGGTTTCCAGAGAGCAATAAACCAGTAAAATTCCTAAACTTTATATATATATGGGGAGATTTCTCTTGGAACACTTCTAATGATAAACCTCTGTTAGGTAGGTTTCTGTTTTGTTTGTCACTCTCTCTCCTTGACTTTTCCCATTCTTAGATAAAGGCAGGGAGGACCACATGAGGTATATTAGTATAACCAGTAACACAGATTTGTCTGGACCTCAGGAGATAAGTCTGTACTGTATCAGCAGATGACCCCTCAGAATGCTTTTCAAAGAAAAAAGTTTCCTCTATCTTTCAAAGGGAGCTTCCTTCTGTTGTCTTTATTGGAGGTCAGATTGCTGATCGGCCTCCTCCAGAGCTGGAGAAATTCCTCTGAAGACCCCTTAAATTGCATTTCAATTATACAGGAGACTGCCCTTGCAGGACCATTTTATTTCCAAGACACCCTGTGGCTTCTCAGAGGTGATGTGGTTTTGGAATCCCCATTTCAGGTAAAAAAGAAAGCCCTGTTCTGTCAGCCTCCAACAGACATGTGCCTGAAAAGGCATATCTAATTGATTTACAGAGAATCAAGTACTCTCTGTAGATAATGTTTGCACAGTTTAAATCTCTCACAAATTAGGCATTCTGAGGAATGTGTTCATCAGCAAGGAGCTACAGGGCAACACTGATCTTTAATGGCCAGTAAATACAAAAGACAAATGATACAGAATAATTTGATGTTACAGACTTAAAATGTTCAAATTTTTATTTCACAGTTACAACGCAAAATAAGTATTCTGATTTTCAGGTGTGCTGGTGGATGCAAAGAATTTCAAAATCAGCTGATATAACAGTGTAAGTAAGATGTTTTGAGCTTAAATGGCTTTAAAAAAAGGAAGCAGATACTAGGATAGAATGAGATGGATTGAAAATATTCCAGGATGATTCGAATGCCAGATCCCAGTCTGGGTTTGGGCCATGTGTAAATTTTGTTTGGTCTTTCTCAGGTCCATAAGAGATGAAGTCGCTGGCATTCTTGTGGGAGACCCTGTATTTCATACTATTTGTCATTCTTTCAGAGATCTGGAGTTTGTCTGCTATTTCCTGCAGAGAAAACCTTGGTAAAAATCGCCCAGAGAATCTCAGTAAAGGGGGCTGCACTTTGGTAAAAGTCAAATGAGAAGTCTTGTTGCAGTGATTTAATAAAGGCAACAGGTTTTATCTCTATTGATTCTGGCTTATTTCCTCTCCATAAAAGAAGACTTTTTGCTGCCTTTGATAATAAAACATACACCAGACTCTTATTATTTTTATTGGTAGAAGCCCATGCAGTGTATAACTGTTAGTACAAGAATGAAAACTTCTGGGTAAAAAAATTGAGGGAAAGATATGAGTGGAAGTTAACTTTTCTGAAATATAATTAATATATATGAAAACACAAAATGTTTGTGATTTAGTTTCCTATCACATTCTCCATCTGGTATTTGCAAAACTTTTAAACTTCTACTTCCTCTGTGCAGTTTTGCAAAATTCCTGTTAACCGGAACTAAGAGAAAGAGCTCTATGAGGGATACATTACAAATAGACTTTATGTAGGTGTTTAGGCAAAATAGCTGGGCTCAAATTTGGTCTGGTATAAACTGAAGACCCTTCAGTGGAAGTATGAAATTCAGCTTGTTTGTGACCTGGTGCTTCATTGTGCAGCACTGGTTATTTTTTGTACAAATTACTGTTATTTTTTTTCCTGATGCTTTTCATCTGTGATCTCAAAGCACCTTATTAAGCAAGACTGAAGGTCTTTACGGTTTTTAGACTTAATAGCTGGAAATCTATGCCTAAGAAGTGCTTCAAAGGCCAGAAGTTGGTAGCAGACTTCACTGATTTGCTAAGCCAGGTCCCTTTATTCCCAGTTCAACAAACTATCAATACACATCTTTCCAGCGTAAATGAGTGTTTCATAAACAGGCTGAAGAACAGCACAGCTCTTAACAGCTTGTGAAAACAAGAATAAAGCAATCAGTTATAGCTTTGTGTCTTGATTGCAAGAAGATTGGTCTTAGGACTCATGAGTATGACAAGAACATAAAGGCTCTGGTGAATTGCATTGTTCTGCTCAGATTTTCCTCAACAACAGGAACCCAAGATGCCAGCAAGGAATGGCCAATTACTCGCATAATTTTGTAACAGCAGCACTGAGGTTATTAGAATGTACATGTTACATAGCAAGGCTGTAGGAGCCTACACAGAGCCATTTTTCCTTTCATCACGGAAGGCAGCTAGAGCCTTCTAGTGTGAAATTCAAGAGGAGAGCCAAGCTTCCTCTCCTTTAAACATTCCAAACAATTGATGAACTCAAAATTTACTTCAGGATCAACATCCAAGTTTTGCAAATGGTATCTATCTTACTAATTAGCTGATCCAAACCTCCAGATTTCAAACTACAAATATAAATATCCCATGACTTCAATCAATCTCCAGTCCAGCTAAAGGATACTTATTCTGTTACTAATTCCTTACAAGCTTCACTTCTTCTTCATATTACTTTTCAGAAAACTAAATTAATTTCCATAAATGCAGAGTGATTGAAGTTATTTATTTTTTTTCTTGACAGCTTGAAACAATCCATTCACAAATCTTTCCTCCCTCTTGCGTCTTCTCCTGCCTCCCCTTTCCCAGCCCACAGGTATAACAAATCTGCCTTGCAAGATGAGCCTTAAAAGCCTATGAACATAAGCTTGTAAATCTGGCTCTTGAACAAGCTCTATTATTTTTAACTGCTTTTGTGTAAGACAGGAGGCTATGTAATGAACAGGATGTTTTGAACATTGAACTCTGGTGCATTACGTAATACTGCTGCTACAGATTTGATGTAATTTCTCCGCAGGTGTCAAAGGCATCATAAAGAGCATGCTACTGAGATGTTAAACATTTACTATATATAAGCCCAGTGGAATTACTGATAGAATTTTAATCAGAAGAAATGCCAAGTTTACAGTTTGTGTTATATTCAATTGCAATTATGACACAGCCTATTCTTGCAGTTTATTTAGATTTTATTGTATTTTGGAATAACTGGAAACAGGATACTTAACAGACTTTTGTTAATCTCCACTTTTTTCAGAGATGCATGAGGTAAACCACTTCTGTCTTTCTGGGAACCTAGGGCTGCTGCATTTTCCTTAAGTAGGGAAGGATAATTGTATTTGTATTTACTCTGCATGATTGCTCTGCAGCCAGGTTCTCAGTTGCTCTTCTTGCCTCAGTCCCTTGGGGAAATTCAGTAATACAGAAACTAATCCTTCCAAATAATGCAGGTGTCAGAGGTCTGTGTAAGAGGAAGGCTTGGCAGAATCTCTTGTGGAAATTAACACAACATCTGCCCACACAATGGCTGGACAGTACTGTTCTTCCTTCAGTTGTCAGGTGCATTGGAATGTGTATAGAAGAAAACCCAAAGAAAATAGTAGACCCAAGATTCTAATGCATGAATAAAATGCAGTTATTGTTCAAAATATGAAGCATGATTCATTTTTCAAGCCATTTTTCTTGACTCATTAGTACCTTATGTCTTGCAAAAGTGCACATTGCAGTAATTGAGCCATTAAAGAAAGAAGATATCATCATATTTGAGAAAGATAATCAGTTAATTTTGTTATTTTTAAACTTTTGTCAGGGAAATTTGCCTTTCTGACCACCAAACCTGAGCTTAAGAGTCTCCACTTACAATGCACATGTAAACAAGGGTTTGATTTTACATGGTAAAAACATGGCTCAAACTAACGTGGAAGAACAGTGTTGCATGTGAGAGAGGAGCACAATACCCAGAGGGACTTCTCTGAAGAGGGAATGCATTATTTGTTTTGCTGTTCCTATCTCTCACCCAGTCAATTTCAACACCCTCTTCATGCTGCACTCGTTTTGTGTCCTGGCTTTTAGATACATTCCTCCATGGTCACTTAGTGTTGTCTGATATCATCTTACCATCATACACGATTCTTTACAGACAACTATTATCAACTTTACGCTCACTTATTCACAAATTAGTGCCATTATTATGGTGGATGAGCTAAGAACTGTGCTGCTCTTCCTGTCCTCTAAGTATCACTTTTCCCCTGGGCCACTCATTCAACATGGGGTGGGAAAAGTCACAATCCTTGCTAAATCCAGCTACTGTCTAATGAGACTCGTCTGTGTTGCCTTTCTGCGTGGAAATTCTGGCTGTTGAAAACACCTGTTCGATCACCCAGTTTGGATTTCTGCCTGCATGAGGGGAGTCCCAGTTGTACATTTACCAGTGCTTTGGCCAGCCTAAAAAGGGACAGGTTTTGAGGTAATTTTGATCCTGATCTTACCTTCCTGATTCGATACACTTTTTTAGTTTAAATTTTGTCCTGACCTAAGTGACTGTACAAGGCATAAAGCAATGATGAGCTGTTTTTGAGGGCTGGCTGGAGCACTGGCTGGGCACTGGGATGAGAAGAAGTTGGAGGCAGTGTCCTCCTTCTTGTCCTCACAGAAGAGCTCATAATGTAACACATATACTTTGTACAAGGACTTGTCCCCAATAGCAGATGCGTTCTGCTTGCTTGCTTGCTTGTGTCTTGTTGAGCTTCTCTATTACCCTGCATCTAAGAGAATTATTGCAGAGCCTCCAGCGATGAAAACCCAGTATGAAAGTTATATATAGGAATAATCATATTTAAGAATTTATTCATCCATGATTACATATGTTTATCATTTTCAGAATCAAAGCACCTTATACGTTACAGGTGGTAAAGGAAGAGAAGCAAGAGAGCTCAGTGCCCCATCCCGTGAATGGAGTGCTAAGGAAAATCAAGTCTCATGGAGAACTGTATGTTGTATTGCCAAGTCTCAAAGTTTTGTTTCAAATCTAGTGATATTTGATATTTTTAAGCCTTCATTCCTTAAATCAAGGGATACTGTGAGAATCTGAACATTCCTTTAAAAAAGAAACTTTACAGCATGTTGGGAGGGTTTGAAAACTCACAAATTAGGAGACAAGAAAGGATGCTGCATGTACTCTTTGAAAATCTTATGACCTTTTCTCCTGCAGCCTTTGGATTTTTCAGCTTTGATGCACAATTTTTTAAAGTTTGGAACAGCTAACAATATTTCTGTCCTTTAAAGATGCTGCTATTTAATGCAGATGGTACTCTGTGGATAGCTTCTCAGCAAAGGAGAGTTTTTAAAATGCATAGCTCATCTTTTAGAGTGCCTTGTACAATGTGAGCCATCACTGTGAATTTCAGGCACAACCACAGTAAAAATAATAAATAAATGAGGCATCTTATTCTATCCAGAGGTGCTGTATGGAACTGCTGTTAAAGTACACATTTGCAAATAAAAGTAGCCTAAATTTAACTATGACTCAATTACACTAAATCTGACCCATTTTTGTTCTGTGTTTCAGTTTAACACTTATTTACATTCTTAGACTTGGCACTGTTGGAAGAGAAAGGAGGGGGAGCAGGCATTTTCATCCTCAGAATTGCTATTAAAAAATGGTGATTAGGAAAACACAGCTATAGTCAGCCTGAAGCTGGGTAGCTCATTTGAACCCACTATAAAAGAAAAGATCGTTTTCTCATCCTATTAAAACTGAGTTAGCAATGGCTGCGTAGGCGGCAGGAGATCAGAAACGAACGTCCAACTTGGAGTTCGTACAACTGGGGTCGGATCCAAAGCAAACTGCCTGATTAGTGAAACAATTTGTTTTTTACAATGACAGCAAATAGGTAAATCTTGTGAGTGTCAGGAAATCCAGGAGGATTTTGAATGGGAGCTCTGACTGGTTTGCTTGTTGCACTTTGATTAGGAGGCATCATTGCCTCTGGTTTTCGTGCTCATGTTGCATGCAGGGACATTAACAAGAGGGACTCAATTTGCTAAGGGCATTTATTTCTCTGTCTCTTCCTCTCTCTCTCTCTTGTTTTTACAATCTATGCGTAATGACTAATTGGCTGTGTTTTCCCAGCTATTTTATGTTTCTCTTGCCCTGGTTACAAGTCGTACTAAAGCAGTGTATCCACAGGGACCTATAGACAGCCAACATTGCCAAATGATACGCAGCATTCCCCTTTCTCTCTAAGTGTAAAACATTTACAAGTAAATTTACAAATGCAGTAAGAACATTTCCTCAGTTGACTGTTAGTGTTTATTTCTTCCCTTTCTCCTCCCGGGAGCAGACACCTTCCAGCCCCTCAACTTTCACACACTGCTCTCCCGTTATTTGCCTCCTTCCCTCCCTGTCGCCCCTTTCCCTCCTCCTCCTCCTCCTCCTCCTTTTCCAGTTCAGCGGCGCAAATTTCTGTTTGTGCCAGTGGGGCGGCCTGGCGAGACCGCAATTGCTCTACCCCACAGATTGACGAGCCCTCAGATGCCGATTTACTGTACATGGCAGCCACGCTGGAGCCGCGGCACATCTGGAGTGGAGTAAGCTTACTCAGAAACAGGGGCCAGCTCCAGCCGGAGCCAGCGGAGCCGAGCGCGGCGCTGAAAGGCAGCCCTCCTGCCTCCCCTTCCCTCCTCCCCGGGTACATTTCCTAATGTAAACAGAGGCCAGGGGGGAAGGACACAGTAACTCTTTGCTGCGTGTTTGTCATTTCATGTTCTTTATCTGCTTGAGGTCAAACTGGAGCTCTGGAAAAACAGAAGCTTTGCTTTCATTCTAAACAGCTGAAAGCCAGCACTGCCGAAGGGGAGAAAAAAAAAGAGAAAAAGAAAAAGAAAGAGTTTGCTTGTGTTTATTTGTTCCACTTTATGGTAATTTGGGGGATAATTTCATTATCTGCAGCCAAATTGAAAACAAGCTGTTGTCTATGCTAATGATACCAGTGTATTATTTTATGTACAGTAGGCGTGGAGCTCTTTAAATGACGAGTGGACTGCATTTCTTCTTACAGCTGTACTACTTTAACTTCTTTTTTTTATAGTTGCAAAATGAGACTTTCCTTTTATTATCTAGAAATAAAAAAAAAAAGATTAGCCGTGGCTGGTTTGTTTTACAAAATGGTGAATACCTTTCACTGCCCAGGGCCAACCTGCTGTCCCACAACTGGACTCTGCAAAGAACATTACTGCAAAGCAAAAAACGTACTTGTTCTGGGGCAGATATGCTGATTTTATAGTCCAGTTCACTGGACTGCTGAATTTTAATATCTACATGTAAAGAAGTAGGAGAGATTTTTGAAGCATTTACTGACTGTCAGCAATCTGGAAGAGAACTCTGTGATTCTTTACAAGTTTCATATAATTTTTATTTCTTCTTTCTAATAGCAAAATGATAAAGTTTATAGGTTAGTTGTTCGAGCAATGTTAAATCATAAACAGAATCACAGAATCAACTAGGCTGGAAAAGACCTTTGAGTCCAACCCATGACAATGCAAATATGCAAGTTAAAATGGCTTTTCCCACTCAGTATTCCTTGCAACTCAATGGATTTTGCAGCCAATAAAGGAGAGAAAACAAACCTCAGAAAACATTGCTGATAACATACTGATGCTGATGTTGATTTAGCTGTCTTTATACTATAAGTCTGATTCAGATGAGAGCAGTGGTTTATCTGGTATGGAGACTAGAGAAAAATCTCGCTCAGGAAATGTATGAATAAACCACCACAGGTCAGATCCTAAACCATTTTTGNGGCGCGGAGTCCCGGAAAGAGGGCGGGTCTCCCAAGATTCCTGTTTTTTAAGCGGTGTCCCAGAGGGTGTACCCCTTTTACCTGATTGGCCAGCTTAGCTGTTAGTTCCAAAATGGATTAACAATTGGTTTTTTTTTTTACCATTTCTGCTAAACCAATACAATGAATAAACCACCACAGGTCAGATCCTAAACCATTTTTGTCTATAGGAGTAGAAAATCTTTGACCACCACATGGTTTTCCAGGGATGTTGGTTCATTGTTGCTTCTCAGTTCACAGGCCATGCTTGGTATTTTGGCCTACTGGTGGATAAAAGTCCAGATAAGTGGGTTGCTTCCTTGACTCTCAGTGAAGGAAAACCCGACTATCATGTAGGAAAACTTGGGTTGGGTAACAAGTGCGGCTGGACAGCAGTTTTTGTGTCACGGTTTTGCAAAGTTTCAGCAGCGCATTCCCCACTCCCCCACAGGCTCTTCTAAATGCTGTAGTATGTTCTGGGTAGATATAGCATTAAAAAATCGCAATATATATTCATATTTCTTTATTACCATTTTAGTTGATTTTAGAAATTCAGTCACAACTGTGTTTTCTCTTACTTTTATGGTGTTTCAGATCCCAGTAGGAAAGGGCCAAAATTCCTCATGAAACGTCTTGCACAGGTCTCAGCCTTCTCACGAGGGGAAGCAGTGAGCATTTCCTCCTTATGGCTGCTTAGAAACGGCCCAAGGTGAAACTCAGCAAGGAGGGGACTCTGCATGGGAGAGGAGTCTGTCAGCATGGAAAGCCTGAATCGCACATCTCCAAGGTCCGTAATGACCTTTCTGTGCCTGAAGTCAGGAGCAACATCATGGCTTCAGGGAGAAGTGCAGGGATGGCACACCATTTTGCATAACCTAGGTGATTACTGAGATGGATAAAATGGTTTCTTTGCAGTGAAATGATGTATTTGGAAAAAACTCCACATGTCTACATGGAAAGGCTGATGGAACCAGTCTCAAAAGCAAAGCTGTTTGGCAAACTTCAAGAGAGATCTTGGCAGTTGACTGAAATCTAAAGGTTTTCAGGGACAGTTGTATTTTAGCTGAGTTCTTCTGGAAGCCTGCAGGGCTCTGGCTGGCAGACCATTGCTCAACCTTTTGACTGCCAGGGTAGAGGATTAATGGCCTATCATTGCAGGATGGCCTACCAAGTAGTCTACCTTTGAACTAAGACCTCAGGCCTTCCAGGTTTCAAAACTGGGACAACACTTGTTTTGAAACTTTTTTAATGTGTTTTGGTATTCACTGGAAATATTTTTATGAATTACCAAATTCTGACCCTAAAAACTGTTCCATAGGAGTTTTTTGAACAGCTCCATTCTAGTCTAAGTTTAATGACCCCGAGGGGGAAAAAAAGTTTCTCCATAAAGGAAAAATAAACCAGAGTCCAGTGAATTAGTCTGAAGCAGTACTTCTCTGTCCCTTACTTACTGGGAAACCCTGCCTGTAATCCCACTGATGTCCTTGGACATCCAGTAGAATGGTTTGGGCTCAGTTACACAGTTCAAGTCTTAATTTTAAACATGTTATCTTGGTAGGAATTGCTTAAGTGTGTTTTTTTTTCCCATTCCATTTAGTGAACATTTGAAGTAGATTCAGCTCCTTGAAATGCCAAAAGTGTCCATGAAGTCTTGAAATGAAATAATCTTGGTAGATGACTACGCATCTTACTGATTATGCTATTGTTATTATATTAATAGCATGTGCTCCAACTTAAGCAGTGTGCAGGTGCAAAAGTCTCATTCAGCAGTACATAACTCTTTCATCTGCCATTTCTTGCCAGTAGATTTCCTGCCCATATGAATGTTTCTTGTGAAATTTCTGGAGAATAGCTGTTGGAGTTTTGCCAGTTGTAAGAAAACAAATACACAAACAACCTTTTTCCAAAACTCAACCAACTCCCCCTTCCCCAGTCATCTCTTTTTGAAAAGACTAATTCATGATGGATGTTCTGCGTCTAACAAATATTACCAATTGTAACAAAATAAACAGTGTGGATTATTGTAAAAAGGCAAAAGTAAAAACCCTCCTAGTTTTTATCCTAGCCAATAATGTCACCTCAGTATGCCTGTGTATTGGTATGCCCTTTGGCTCATGTGAGTACCTCACTTTAAGTATGTGCTCATGCCTGTCCTCAGTCATTCATTCTTTAACACTTCCCTCAAATCCTGCCCATATATATTAGGTTTAAAAGACAACTGGTCTTTGCAAATAATAATCAATTTTTAAATAATCAATTTTTACAGCAACTTTAACTGTATGGGTTTTTTTTAGGTATCTACACACGTGCTCAAACAGCAATGAAACCTGTGGACTAGCATTCAGAAACTATATTTATTCCAGTAGGCTTCATGCTTTGTGGCCGTCATTCAGAAATGAAGACAGAAGAGCACTTTGAGAATCGGAGAGGATTTAAGGGTCTGAAAAGTGTGTCAGTAGGTATTAGTCTGCAAAAACATACATGTGTGGGAAAAGGACAGTTAAACTAACCCAGCTATTAGTATTGTACTTTAAAAGGCAATAGATCTCTTCAACATCTAAATACACTGAGAAATCTGCCTAGAAGTAAAAAAAGGAATTTCCAGTTTCAAGTGTGTTATTTACTTTCAACGTGATTATTTACTGTATGTCTTTTCCATGTTTTTTGCAAAATGTTATTTATATCTGAATGGTGTTTCAGCATATTATGACATATCTGAAAGTCAAACACTGATATTTGCAATGTTTTTGACCCCAGTATAAAATGTAAAAAAATATCCTGTTATACTTTCTTTGCCTGCTTTCAGTGTTTTGTCTTTTTAGAGCAGTAGAGGATTCATTGAACTGGAGCCTGCCATTTGTAATTGGCATTTCTCAGAAGAGTAAAAACAGTTGTCAATTATATATTTTTCCAATGAAAACCTGAACTCAGTATATAAATTTTCAGGTTATAATTCCATCCCAAATATATATGTATCCTAAAAATAAACCACAATAAATGTTAAACTAAGCAAAAAATTAAGAACAGCAAAAGAATGAAGTAGAGGAAAAAATTTTAAAAAAGTAGAAAGAAAACCACAACAATAAAAATTGCAGGCATCGAGTAACAGAGTGGCTATGAAAAGAAAGTGTGTAAAGATGAAGTCAAGAGACAGACTAGGAAACTATCCACAAAATTGTTGCAAAATCCCAATTTATTATTACCTGACAGGTGAAATTGTCATTACAGTCATTGCAGTCAAGTCAGGTGTCCTGAAACACAACAAATAAAACTCAAGGGCTTTTAAATATCCAAGATTAAAGGAAGATTCCAAAGAATTTCAGTGATCATCAAATGATGATTTAATAACTGTGTCAGGCCAGATGATTTATTAACTGTGTTCACGATCAGGTTTAAATCAAGTTATACAAATAAGAATTGCTATGTTCTAAAGAATTTTCCCCTTCTCAGATTTTTTTGAGGGAAGAAATAAGACTTGGATGCTCTGACTTTTTGAGGGAGAGACTAATTCATTTGGGACCAGGTTTGTGTTTTGAACCTCTATGAAATGAAGATGTGTTTTGGCTGGGACTCTAAGCCAGACCTGTCTCTAATTCTGTTGTTCACAATTAAGAAAGAATTACCAACCTTCTTTGCAGAGCATGACTGAAATCTGCGAGTCTAAATTATTCCTGTAAGTGAATTGGAACAAATTTGGTGTTTTTTAGTAGATTCAGCCCCACCACAGGACTCAATTTTTTCTTTAGGTGAGCATGTGCAGCTCTGGTTAATCAGTAAGGATTGTACAAGTGCGACAATGGGCAGAACAGGACCTGTTTTTTTTCAATTATTTCCTAAAGTCCAGTTGTAGTATGAGTATGTTCCTCATTAGTAAGAGCACTACTATATTGGTTTTCCAACAAAACTTGCAAAATATTTCATTACTTTTTGATCCACTGAACTACTGAACTGCCAGATCCTAACAGAAAGGAGCTGTAACTGAATCACCAGTAAAAGGAGCAGGAAATTAGATAAAGGGTTTTACATGCCTAAATTAAAAGGTGTTCGTTTCAAATATAGAACCTTTCAATATATTTTCCAAATCTTCAAAAGTGCCTGACTTTTGTTATTAAAATGCTGCACTAAATTAACTCATAGTGTAGCACTGCTCCTGTGACTTGCAATTATTTAGTCCATGTGACCAAAAAATATGGTGAAAATTCCTTACATCCTGATAGGTACCATGTCTTTGGAAATTAAAAATCTTAGGGCTTGCATGATTGCAGCATGATTATTAGATAGACAAAGATTTATTTTCTGATCACTACATAACCAGACATTATTTGGAGGAAGCCCGCATTGTAGCCAGATAAATACCCTTATTCATGCTGCCTGGGAAACTGTGGTAGGAACAGTTTTTGAAACGTGTATAACAAGCATTGTAGAAAGAAAACCTTTTTAACCTTCACGTCTGGGAGGGAGAAGGAAGTGTAAATGCCGGACAACAAGCTATGTTGGGTGAGAATCCTCCCACCTAATTTAGCCACCTGTGTTAACTATAGCCATTTTAGGTTTCCATTGGAATCAGTGGAGGATGAGAGATCTCCAGAAGGTACAGTCTGTATTTTGGCTCTTTGAATTGTCAGCTGCTGGAGTTCTCTCTCCATTGACTGTAAAGGGCATTTAAGGGTCCTACAACCTATGGGTAGCTGCCTATATTTAAGTGGGATGAAACTGGGATATCCAGTATACACCATAATTGTAGGACATATTACAGAGCTGCAAAACAAATGGAGTTCTTGGTCCCATCTAGGAAAACCGAAGTTAAACTTCTCTAAGTTAACATCAAGCCAAAGTCCACTGCTAGGATTGGAGGAGGGTGAGTAAAGAGAATGCATCCTGGGTGAAGAAATAAAACATTTTCTCAGATGCTTACTCAATATTATTGTGCTTCAGGCTCAGGATGTTGCTTCATTGTCAAATGGCTGATCTTTCCTTGTCATGCTTTCCTATTGTTCTCCATTCCTTAAATAATCCTGGCTTTCAGCTGCATTTTTAATCCATTTAATTCAATTTCAAACCCCCTAGAAAACAGAGATTAGTTTAGCAGATCAGGAAAGAATTAGAAAAAAGATTGCATAATGGACCTAGTTAAATTACACAGTTGCTACTTTCCTTTGCATAGTAATAAAGATGCAGTTAATAGCTTCCACTTTATTTAGCTGCTAAATTCTGTTTTGTTTCAGAAACCAACTCCACTGCAATAACTGCATTGTTCTTTGCTCATTAATCTCTATTATTTGCTCTTCTTTGAATTGTTGTGAAGTTTCAGAACATGGGCAGTCCTCTGGCAGACAGATGAACATGTCGATCTATTAGATCTTTTAGGCTCTATGATTTTGACAAAGTAGTACTATTATAATGGCTTACAGAATTTAGTGCCTCATCTTAGGGCTTCACTGTTCAGTCCATGATATCACAGCAGCTCTAGAACAGAACTCCATTGCTGCAATTTGTTCTATGCAAAAGGTACAAGAACAGCATAATGCTAATTCTTATACAGTCAGTATAATACCCCTATATTCAGACCACTATATTTGCAGTTAAACCAGAAAATAAGTAGGGAATTACAAGTAACAACTGAGGTTAATTTTTTTAAAAGTTGCATTCATACCAAATATGCCTTATGACACTATATACTGCAGACTGTTGCCACAAACTTAGTCGTTCAATTGAGTCTTGTATCATTATAAGCTCTGGCAGTAGACGATACCTAAGTAGTTCTAGACATACTACAGTATTCTTCAGAAAAAGAGCACTCCAGTGCAAATCCACGAATACAGATGGAAATGTTGAAGCAGATTTCATCATCTTCATATTTTTGTAAGCATTCTGTGAACAAAGCACCACTTTTTTTCTTTTTTTCTCATCATGTATTAAAAAAAAAAATCCTGCAGTTAATATCTCATTAAACATGAAAGGAAGATCTTGCAGAGAATTCCTTTTGCCCTGACCTCATAATCAATAAATTCCTGTGGAGCAAGTGCTTTATTTAAATTTCATCCGTTAGGTTCCCTGAAATCCACAGTTCTCTATCACCTTTTCTACTTAGTGTACTTGCTACATCTGATGTTCAGTGGTCATAACTATAATCTCTCTCCCTGTGTTTCTTTAATTTGCCTTTTCCTGTGATGGAGCAGCTTTTGACATTACATGTGTTTCATTTAAGATGTTCCATGTTTCAATCAAGTGTATTTGCTGTGTTTGCTCTCCACTCTTTAGGGAGGCAAAGAACAGGAAAAGAAAAGCAGCCTGAGGTGACTTGTTTGAGCTCCTACATAGGAAATATATCAGAAGAATGTTATTAATTTTTGCTGCATTTGTTACTCTCAATGCAATTGCTTATGGAATTTCTGCACTTTTCAAAACATACGAATTAAGGTAGGTGACTGACTTATCTCTGGGATCTGCTCCACTACTGAGTAGCTTTCAGACCACCTGGGATAGGCTATGGTGTCCTACTGAGGTAGTGTTGTACCTCCTTGCCCAGGGAACTTGGACTCTGGGTAGCAGAAGACCAGAAAGCTGATAGTTTAATACCCAAAGCTGTGATCTGCTCTTCAGAGTAGCAGCCAATGGGCACCATCAAGTGAAGCTCACTCATACCAGCTACCTCATTCTTAGTGTGTTTATTTGAATTTGTAAGGTGTTTCCTGGGGGGGAAAAAAAAAACCAAAAACCACAAAAAACCACAAATTTTTTTGTCTGTATATGTTCATAGTCCTTGCAGGGGTGTTTTGACAAAATCATACTTTTTGTCTCTGAACTCTTAGGAGAATACACCCCGCTATTTGAATATTTGTGAGTGGACTCTAACTGCACAAATATGAGTTGCTGTTTAATGAAGAATTTAGTTTAGCTTGTTTGAACAATATTTGCATGTTGTTCCATCTTCAGCCATGGCTCTGCCTGTATCATGGGTTCAGAAAACCATTTCAGACTTCAGAGTGGCGTGACAAATATTTCAGAGTCATTGAATGGGGTTATCACTGTGGATAGTTTACTCGGTTTTCTCAGCATTTAGAAATGGCACTTGTCACCTATTCCGCACAAGTCTTTTCACTACCCTGCCAACTTCTTGAAAAGAAAAATGACTTCATATTGATTTGAGGTGTTTCACAAGTCATGCGAGGAAAAATGTTGCTTCCCCCCCCCCACCCCCACCCCAGGAATATTAGCTAAGGTATGCACTTCACTTCTAAATAAGCTATAATTCAGGAAGCGTTTATGTAATCTCTCTACAGCAGGAATGTTCAGAAATATTCACATTTGAAAATGCTGTTTCACCAGTACATCTCAATAGCTATGTCTGAAGAGATTAATCTTTGGCAAAGTCCAGAAAGCTGTTGCCATGCTTGGAGCAGAATCTCTTTTAGCATCTGAAAAAAGATGTCTTGATATCTTAGTTTCCCTATGTCCTTCTACAGTGAACAATGTTCAAGGGAGAAATCCTCCCAGTGAAGATGCTTGTACAGATGTCTGTCTCTGATGAATGTAGAAGAAGCACCTTTAATTTATGCACCTTGCAGTAGATGTTTAAGACTTAGGAAGTTAGGTGAGATGAACCTTTTTGCTTACATTTACATATCAAGCTTCTGCAATGTGGATTTCCAGAACTTGACATTTCAAGCTTAACCTGATATCTGAGCCAGTGGCTGAAGCCAGACTCCCTGGCATTTCCCACTAGCTGGGTGTGAAAAGACTTAAGAAGTCATATCCAAAAGAAGAGCATCTATTTACCATGCTGTGTTCATGTGGACATCAACACTGCAAATCAGCAATACACAAACTCAAAAGAATCACTTAGGTTAGTAATTCTTAGGCCTTTGACTTTCCACCTATTGAAAGCTGTTCTTTGTCTGTTTAAAATATGGATGTCATTTTACCCTCTCTCCAATGAGAGGACCACAAGTGACTGTAGTCATCACAGTCTGTGCTAAGCCGCTGGAATGGGAATCGGGATTCGTGTAAGAATCCATAGTTCCACATCAGATCAATACCTTCACTACAGAAACTTACTATTTGGTACACAGTCAACTCTCAGGTTTACTTATCTTTGATTTGATATTTCAGGGTTGGAAAATTCTGTTCAGCAGAAATGCAGATATTGCAGAACATCTATGAACCAAGGAATGAACCGACTTCCTTTGTGAAAAACATGGTACATGGATTTCTGTAGAACACAGGAGCAGCAATGTGAAAGGCATAGCCAAGTGTTTCTGAGTTGTACAAAAATAGTCCTGTGCCAAAAGGTGCAGCATTAATAGTATATGAAAATGGATTGAATCTACAGTCCCAAGTTTGTGCATGAGTAGAATTTTGGAAGTCATATGAACATAAGAATTACTATTTTTTATCAGACCAAATCCTGCCTTGGTGAGCATTGTCTTTGACACTTCCTGTTCTCTTTCTTTTTTAGTCTACCTGCATTTCAGTTATGCCCAAAATTCCCAGTAAAATCGAGATACTACTACCTAAGCATATGGTCAAAGTCATTCTCTGCCCCAAAGAATTTACAGTCTGAAACTAGGAGAATCTCCAAATGGTTGGAGCTTACCCTATTGACATAAGATGATCTATCTTTCACTCTGGCAAAATATCCTAAGCATCTACTTAAAAGGTACTGAGTAACCTCATTTAAACCAAACCTTAGGATTAGGCACACTGTTTGTTTAAACTTTTTTGAGATCCTGAGCTATAAGAAGCTTTGGAAGTGCAAAGATTTTTAAACTGGCTTAATATGTTTTTGTGTTTTTTTGTAGATGTAGAATTTATGCAGTATAAAATTTGACAGCTAAGACTAGTCGTGAAATGTCTCCGGGAAAATAAAAACCTGTTAACAATTTGCTGACATTCATGAAAACCCCTAAATGCTTCCAAATCTGCTTCCAGGTATTCATATGCAAGAATCTGAGATCTTTTGCATTGCAAATATTAGCAAATGCTTTTTAAATCATGCTTGCTTTTCACACACCATTTATATAAGAGCTTTCTGAGTAGCAGCAAATTGTAGTACTATTAAATTTCAGTTCACCTTCACACTGGTACTTGAGTAAAAAATGTTTTTTTGGATATTTTATAGACAATCCAAGAGTACATGTCAACCATTAAGGATCTGAATATAAGGTTACAAATAAGAAAATGTGCTATTAATAATGAATGGGGAAAGTTCTGACTGTTTTACACATGTGAGCAGTTCAGTCAGTTTACTAAACACTGAATTTGAGCAGAGGAGATTGTGTATGCCTTTTCACCACTTTTTGAATTTCTCTAATTATGTATGAGGAGTGTGGCAAATAGAAAATAAAAAAAGCACTTTGGAGTCTTGGGTTAATTACCAGCTTTGGATAACATCCTGTTTGAGGCAGCCATTTAATTTTTAAAGAATAATTTTTTTAAGGACATCAGCTTTTAATTTTATAATTCTAATACTTCTCTGTGGGTTTATTTCTATGATATTCATCCTGGTTAAAATTTAACTGTCTGGAGTGTAAGCACAAGTGGGAAATGGAAAGAAAATTTTACCTTTTTTTGCTTTCTCTTGTGTATACCAAGTTTGTTGAGCCTATCAGTGGGTGATGTACAGCAATTTTAATAATTGAGTCTAATTATTCATTAATTCACTGGACGTAACAGTACTTCTTTATCATTTGCAGTTTTGCTTCTTAATGGTTCTTCTATCTTACCCTAAGGAGTGCAGAACTGGGCCAGGCAGGGAGATAACAACATTTGCAGTTCAGTGATATAAAATGAATTAATCTGGAAGACTGACTATTACTCCTTATTTCCCCTCATTAGTATCCCTTTCACTTCCTTTTCCTCATCTTCTCCTTCTGTAGTGGAGCTCCCAGTTGTCTGGATTCCTAGGAGGAGGATGAGCAGCCCTGGCATACCTGGTGTACAGCTGAATCTGCATCCAGCCCTTGCATCCTGCTGGTCTCTCTGGGGAGAGAGGAGGTAGCAATCACATGCATTGGAACCAGAATGTGCTGTTGCAAATTCCTCCTTATGTGTTTTTGCTCATTGCTTCCAAAAAGTTTTACTACAGCTTGAAGCAGCCTGGGCATTTAAAGTTAAGCATTACCCCTGTGACCCTGACCCATTTGTTCTGCCTTTGTTTTGGGAATTTCCAGGAGGGCTATGGTGGCAGGGTTGTCTGTACCCCCTGTATGCATGTCACCTCCAGCCTAAAATCAAGATTTTCTGCTTTAATTTATGCCTTTTCTGAAGAGGAACCTGCTACAGGTTTGTGTCATTAGTGGCCTCATTTTCATCTGCTCTAAGCCCAAATCATTGGAGAAAACATTTGTGCCAAATAACTCTCCCAAATATGCTGGGAAGAGCAAGGTAATAGAAAGAAAAGCACCTCTGCAACTGCCTTGCAGAACTTCTTTTCCCTGCCCCCATCATCTCTATCTCTATAAACAACTTCTGATGAGGAAAGTGGGAATTTGGTGTGGAGAGTGAGAAGAAGACATCACTTTGGAGAGGTGAGGGAAACTGGGAAGGGCAGGAGCAAACTAGAGCCTTGGGGAAACTAGCTCTGTCTGGAAAAATAAGAGTACAGAGCTGACAGTGGCTGCAGACGTGTTGTCACTGCCAATGGCCTTAGTGGCTCAGGCTGTCTTGACAAAAGCTGAATGCATGCAGTTGCCTAAGGAACAATGTTAAATCCATATTATAAATTTCACAAATTTAATTACCAGGTATCTTGTTTATTCTCTGTTATTTCACCTCAGAGGGTCTTTTCCATAACGGCTTGAAGGACACCCTAATTAGCAGCAGCAGTAATGGCTGGCAGGGAAGTAGCAGCATGTGTCCCCTTTCCTGCCCTGCCTTTTATTTGGTCAAGGAAGTCACTTGCACTTTCTTTCATCATTCCTCCTCCTCCTCCTCCTCCTCCTCTCTCTCCCTCCCCCGTGTCCTGACTCCCTGCCCGGATTCAAGAGCTTGAAGGTCTGCTGGTGGTAGCCGTGGTGGCTGCAGGGAGGAGGGAAGGGGGGAAAAAGCAGAGGGAGTAAAATAAGTGTCAAGGAATTCATTGTCTGTTCTCCACCTGTTGTTATTCTGGTCCCAATCAACCTGCTAGCCAGGCTGGAGCCAGTGGCCATCTGGAAACACTGCTCTGTTTATAAACTTGGCATGAAGCAGCACTCCCGGGCCCTGACCTCCCACACAAATCTGGAAACAATTAGAGCAAGATGATAGGCAGGCAGGCAGGGAGAGAAGGGGAGGGAAAGAGCGCGTGAGAGAGGAGGCTGCAGAGAAGGGGAAAAACAGACAGAGTGAAGGGGAGCATGGAGAAGGTGGCAAATGTTTCTGAGATGCAAATATTTATGCCCACCTTAAGTGACCGCTAGCTCATTAATTATTGCCCTTGCCAAAACAGCTTTTTTTTTTTTTTCCATGAAGGCAGAGGCATGCCTCTTTACCTCCCCCCTGCAACACAGGTTTTCCATATTATGTTGTGTGTTTTACACTGCTAAAATTTTGCCTTTACGAATCTTGGGAAATTGAGATGAGTCTGTTAGGTCCACACGCTTGGACTCATACACGTTCTGTACTTGGTGGTATTGAAAACTGGGGTCCAAACATTGCAGCTCCTACACAACTTTATTAGCAGTAATGTCTTTCTTTGCTACACACACACCCCAGCACGCCTCTCTCCAGGAAGGATGGCTGCCAGTCTCCAGCTCTCTGGAGTGTGGGAGTCATTTGGGCTCAGTTCTCTCAAGCCTTCCCTCGCCCCACCCTACCCACCCACTCCTATTGCAACTCATCATTGTCTTTACTGGGAAGGCTGTGCTTTTCCTGGTAAAACCAGACCTTCAGTCACTGGGTTACTCCCTGGCTCCATTCTGGATTTGGACCCTTTCCCAGCCCTACTGCTGCCGTGCAGGTACACAGCCTGCCCCATCTGCAACCTGTTCCAGTGGAATCTTGAGGAGATTAAGGAACAGCCACAAAAGAAACCTATGCATTTCACTTTCTGCACACATGGTGTGGGCAATCCTCTTGGTCCATGAGGTCCAATAGTCCAAGCTCTTGCTGCTTTTAATGTAGCTAATACAGATGCCAGTGTGTTAATTCACCTCTCATAATGTGTCCTTTCAGTGTAACAGCTGCAAGAGTGAGTCCTGCCTGGTTGAGACAAACCTGACATTCATTCCTGCTGGCCTGCCTAAGGGAGGATCCCTTCTGGCTCACCTGACACATCTGCTACTTCCACATCCCAAGAAGTCAAGCGTTGTGTTTCAGGTGCAGTAAAGCATGTCTCCTTCCTGGTGGTGACATTGATCTTTTCTGAGTGCATCCCAACAGACAAGCGGACTGGACCAGGTGTGGCCCTGGCAGCCATGGCCAGAGCTGCTGCTGGGTCAGCAGGGCCTGAGCCAGTGTGGATGAGCAGGCAGTATACCCCACGTCTTTCCATTTCCTTGATTTTCTTCAGGCACCAGCCTTGTGGCTGGCTTGTGAGGTGCATTAAAGGTTTATCTGCCCTGCAATTTGGGCATAAAAAAACCTACAGCTCAAAATGCCTGGAATAATTTTTTTTCTGTGATGCAGTCTTCAACAGACTCGCCTCTGGCACGTCCCCTCAGGGCAGTCTTTGGTCTGTCGGTCCCCCCAGAGTCAGTGGCTTGCCTCAGCTATTTTGTACTGGCCACAACACAAGCATGGCCTAAGTAAGACCGAGAAAACTGATAATGCCTTAATGTTTGTAATACCAGCAGGACAGAAATGATCAGCTGCAAGGTGAGAGTTGTTTGGATTTCACAGCTCCTCAGGAGTGGTATGTTTTGCAGTGGTGGTTGTGGTTTGGTGGGGAAACCGTTCTGAATGCTACAGAAAGCGCAAAGGGTCCGCTCTGCTTGTGTCATGCTGTATAAGAGTTTCTCCTTTACCCAACGCTGATTTTCCCTCCGATGCTGAGCTGTCACATTTGAATACTTACATAGTATCTGTGGTCTAATTCTATGGGGTGCTGGAAGTCTTTGGAAAAGTGCTTCAAATGACTTTTCCTCTCCAAGGGAGCTCAGTGGTTCAGACTCTTTTTTTCGGAATGAAATGTTGCTATCATAATTAGTGCTAATTGGCAGCTTTGTTTGCAACCTCATCAGAGTCAGTGATTAGCTAAACAGAATGAGGAGGTTTTAAGTGCATGTCTATACTACAGATAAATAAAAGACCTCAAGGTCAGTTCCTGCTAAAGCAGCACTTTTCAGAGCGCTGTGTTCATGTACTGCCTCCTTCCCTTACCAGAAATTTGTGTTTCACAACCACTGGTTATTTTTCTCAGATTTGCAGTAAGCATCGAGTTATTACATTAGTGTCTGGTGTGGCTATTCCTATGCTGACCCACAAAGGAATGCATTTTGTTTTGGCATGGCCTTGGAAACTTAAAGGAGTACAAAATGCACAACATTAGGCATGTAGAAATAAATACAGGGAACCCACCAGACATGAATAGTAAGGATGCTAGAAGCAATTCAGCCATAGGGCTATGAAACAACTGGTTTCTTTATGTGGCTCTGGCTGTTCAGTAGCCGTACTTCAGAGCAGTGTAATGGGTTTTAATGTTCATAAAAATGTTCAATCTGGTAAACCAATTTTTAGACCCTTACACAGTCTTGTTGAAATTGGATTCATCTGAACTGTAATATAAAATACTATGTTTACTTAACCCTTGTAAACTGATCTCCTTTGTCTTCATGAACTTGCTGGGCAGTTAAGGATCTAGCATTCTTTCCACAGTTAATAAAATTTTGCATTTTTCTCTCTCTTCATATACTTAATTACAGTCAGACCTGGTTAATCAACATCAAAATTTTTTTAATGCTCATTCTTTTATAAAGCTTTTGATTGAAAAATACATATGAAGGTCATGCACTGAGACTTTGTATATTACTAGGTTCAAAAACTCTGCTTAGATTTTTCCTGTGTGCAGCCCTGCAGATAGTGCAATGTGGATCGGCTGCGGTCTGATTGTACCTATGATGCAACCTTTAAATCACATCAGAGGCTTTGCTCTTTTTATAAAGGTGGTAATCCATTTCTGTCCTCATTTTTGAATCAAACACTCACTGATGTGAATGGCAGTTCAACATTCAAAGCGGCTCCTCTGTTCTCTGCTCTACCCATTCCCTGAATTTTCATCTGTCTTGCGCCAAGGCCCCCAGAGACATTTCATACAGGCGTTTCTATGTTACTTGCAAATGGGCAAGAATAAATTGCATTCCATATGGCCATTAGGTAACCCCTTTGTTACATGTATATTGCATTTCCCAAGGCACTCAGGATTTACAAAAATCCTTGAATAGTATAGTTGGTGTTGATCAAAGAGTCTGTGATTCAAGAATTTATGAAGAAGGATTTTGAGGTTTTCAGTCTGAAATTTTTCAGGGAATACAGTGGCTGGAATAGTGTTTAAAACTCCTAAGGCTTTTACTGGAGTTACTTGGTAGGTAGGAGTGAAATCCCTTTACAGCCTTAAAAGATGGTATAATTTGGTGTGCACTTTTGTTAATTTAACAATGAATGCCTGGCACTTGGTTTGTTATGCATGGATTGTTGAGCTCTTGGGGACCATTTCACCCCACTCGCAGTGTGGAATATTAAACAACATACAAGATTAGAATTTTAGCTAAAAATGAATAGTGAAAGGACATAACACTGCAACTTTGGCTTTCACCTCAGGACAGATTAATGACCACAGAAGATAAATGTAAAAGGTCAAACCTATCAATTTTAAAACACAGAGCAATTACAGAGCTGCCATTTCTTAAGTTCAAGCTTCCTGCTGCTGTAAGTCCTGCTTGCAGTGGCTTATGCTGAGTGGTCAGTAAGGCTTATGAAGGCACTTTGATTAGGGCTGAATTTTATCAGGGTGACTTTTCAACTGTGAAACAGATACATCTTTGTGTGTAAGTTCAATATTCTGATACTACTAGGATAAATGTGAAGCTGTGCAGGATTTTAGCAAAGCACCTACCAAAATGAGGGAAGAAAATCTGAGATCCTTTTGTGTGTGTGCCTTTACATTTGTAATTTTTAGAAGATAGCTTTATCTCTGAGGGACCATCTGTATTTCATTGGGTTGCTGTTTTCTACCACATTTTATGACACGACTAATCGAAGCACTGGGAGATCAAGTGACTCACTCAGGGTCAGAGATCATTTTGGTAGCTGTCTCAAGCCTAGGTTTCAGCATGACTCCGAGTTTGTGATAACACAACCCCTGCGAACTCCAAAACTAAAGGCAATATAAATAACTTGGTATGGTGTAACCAGTATGACTTTGTTGTTGTTGTCCCTGTTGTTTGACATTCTCTTTTAAAACACTCTGTGGAGAGAGAGTACATGAAGAGTGGCCAGGAAGGGAGTAAGTGAAAGAAAACACTTTGTTCTGTGTTCACAAAGCAGTAACAAGGACTTGTACAAACTACATTTATGTCCAGAGCTTGAATGTTTCAAAGTCTTTTCTACAGAGTGCCTTGTAATCATTATCCTCAGCATCCTGTTTAAGAGAAGCTATTACTACTTGCAGTACTTTCCTTCTATTTTTCACTAAGATAATATGAGGCAAAGGCCAAGAGCTAACGTCAGGTTGTGTCCAAAGCGCATTTTTTTTTTTTTTAGAAGAGGTCTGTTAGTGGATATTTTTGAAGTGGCAGAAAGGAAGCACCGGGGCAGTGTCCTTCCTGGCTCTGCACAGCTTCCTGCGCGCTTCCCTGCCGAAGCGTTAGTCAGAGCCCTGCAACAATTCATGCTCAGCCTCCCACGCCATCGTCTGCCTGGCTTTGATTTTCTGAACTTGTACAATCGACTGGTGGGTCTGGTCTCTGACTTAATGATGAGTGTTCAGGTGGCAGAGCAAAGAGCCAGCAGGAATATCTTTGTGATTCAGAGATTGCGAATGATCTCTGTGTGCGCGTCTCTGAATACACCTGCCTTTTAATGCTATAGTAGACAGGGTTGTGTAATGTATCCAGATTAAAGTCTCCAGGGCTCTTGGATAAACCCATTGTGGTAAAGAAAAGAAGAAAAAAAAAATTAAAAAAAAAAAAAATTAGAGCTGACTGCTGACTAAACTCTTTTTACGCACACTTTTCCCATATCCCTGGCGATGAACTCTCTCCAAACTTCTTCCCACCTGTTTATGGCTTGGCTCCCTGGGCCAGGTACTGTTCCCATTGGCACAAGTGCAAATCCAGTTACCTGATGTAAATTAAAACCTGTTGGGCCGCTCAGGCTTCATATAGTTGTAGTCATTGTGGAGCCACAATTTGTGAATGGAGTGATGTCTAGCACTGTAATTTCCTGCAAATGATGAAGAAGATGCTGATTTTGCCTGTGGCAACAGCTGCTGAGAAATGGAAGAGAAAAAACCTTTGCAAGAGTAGGAGAAGATAAAGGTAATGTGCAGTGAAGAGTCAGTCAAGGAACCACGATTATCTTTGACTATATGTTCACTGAAAAAACCAAGGATTTGCAGGCTTTTTGTTTTTCTGCCTCTTATGAGTATGCTTTTTATCCCATTTCCTTTATTAAAAAATATAAACAACCTTTTTCTTCTCCCCCTTCTCTTCTAATAGTACCACTATTAGTAACTTCATCTTGAGAAAGTGTAGTAATGCAGTTCAATATTTTTTCTCTCTCTTAGCATTTTTAAAGTCCTTGAACTAATTTTGTATTCTCTCCTCAAAGAGAGCCCCACTGTTCTGATTCCTATTATCATTTCAGTGAGAAACTTGTTTTTATCTCCCTATGGCTGAATGTATCAAGGAAGGCTGATGCCTCTCAAGAAGCCAACAGTCTTAGATATTTCTTTGGGAGGATGGAGGACAGCAGAGTTTGAGGAAGTTGCACCTAGGGATAATAGAGCTAACCCTCTGCATGTTCACAGCTGCTGTCACGAGGGATTCCACTGCTCTGCCCCCTTGGGATAGATTGCAAGGCAAATGTTTAGTGAGAAACCAGATACTGAAGCAAGAGCTATGACGTGTTATGGGGACAAAAGGATTCTGCTGTTATCAGAAATACCTGGGTTCTCAGATCAGCCAGGGTCAACAAAGCCACCTACATTCTTCCTGCCACATATATGAAATATAATTTGAATAAAAAGACAAAGCACATCATAAGAGATGAGAACTTTTTGCACCTTCTCCATTATCCTATTACTAACTTGCCTTGCTGTTTGCAAGTCAGGCTGTACTTGTGCACTTCATTGGGAATGGCGTTGTAACCATGTTCTTTAGATGACTTTTGTAGTTTTGTGAGAATTCACCATTATGTACAGGAAACATTAAGAGAGGAGTGGATGGGTTACTGTACTCAAGGATTTTAGATTATTAACATATTTGCTGTGCAGTTGTTAAAACAGATTTGTTGCTGCTTTGTTGTTGTTGTTGTTCAATTTCATATTTTCATGTTAGTTTTGATAAAGCCAGAAAACTGCCCACACTGTTTTTCCACTTGGAATGGTTTGCTGTGTGTTTAGTGTATTCCCAATGTGGCCTAAATGTTCATATTATTGTAGTAGCTCTGACATGTTCCCAAATAATATTATCTGGGATTTGATGAGCGACTGCTGTTGATGTAGTGCAAATGTGGCCTATATTAAAAAAAAAGTTTCTTCCATCTCTCTTGGACACTCTAGTTTGTCTGGTACATCAGCTTACTTTTGTACTCTGTAGCTGTTTTAATGGCACTTAACACTAAGTCATGAAATGGAGTAAATCTCAATGAAGTGAATGTCCATTCTGGGCATGAAGTTTTATATTGTATACCCCAAAATTTTGGCAGGGCCACTCTATTTCTATTTCATCTACAAAAATATTTTTCTTTTTGCACAGTATTGGAGACATATGACTCTGTCAAGTTACATTTGCTGTTATTTTAGAAGAGATCTGTGAATGTTGGGAACGAAAACTTGTGGTGCATGGTATCTGTTTAACTGTTTTGTTCACGATTATGTTACATACCTTCACACAATGAATGGCAACTGTCAAGAAATCAAAACTGGATTTTTTTGTTGTCATTTATATTGCCTTTTCATTATTTCAAGATAAATTTCTTAAGTGCCCCAAGATATTGATGGTACACATAACCCATTAAATGTGTATTTGTATTTTATAGCACTATTTCATAATTTTAAATATATTAATACAAAAAAGACCCCACTGTGCAGTACATACATTGACTCTGTGACATCTATTTAGTGGTGGTAAAAAATTTCCATGTTTCCTGTGGAAGAAAAACAGTAGAAAAATAGAGCTCAGAGGGAATTCACCTGCTTCAGCCCTGTGACTCAAGGCTTTTTGTGCTGAGGATTCCTGACAGCTGCCTGTGGAAGTCCTTGAGCTGTTTGGAGCTGTACTGTAGGACTTCCTGATATTTTGCAGTTTGCATTAGTTTAGACACATCCTTATTACCTCTTAGGTAAAGCTGTGCTCTGCTTGTGAAGGCCCTGGTGCAAGGGTTTTTTCTGCTCTGAGCTGCAGTCTGCCATTGCTGCTTTAAGCACCACACTGGTTAAAACTCCTGTGGTCTAGTGGCAGGACCTGATAGTTTGTGTCACGACACATAACAGCGTTACTTTGAGAGGAGCTATGCTGAGATTGGCTGTGGTAAGAAGGTCACTCAGACGTAATGTTAGCACAGCACCTACCTACAGATTTTTGGAAATAAAAATTACTTTATGGGGCTTTTTGGTTCTATTGACTAATTTAGTTTGCTGTTGTGAGACAGCAAAACCTTGCTTTTTGTTCTTTGGTGTTTTTGGGTTCCTGCAAAGATATAATGGTGATATTTTTTACAAAAGGTAACAGTTGTCATGCTTGTAAATCAGAATAATAAATCATGAAGTTTCTTTTTTCTTTTTTTGTGGACTGTTTCTGTCTGAGAGTTGCATTCCCTGTGCACTAAAAAGGACATGTTTCCTGACCACTAAACACCTTTTCCGCTTCATGTAAGTTGACACTTCTGTTTGCAGCACCAGAAAAAGTGAAATCAACCAAAAGAAGTCAGGTTTTGTTTTAAACGGTCTATGGGGCACAGATAATTTATACATCATCATTGTCAGGTTACATAGGAATTATGTTTCCTTTAGTGAAAACCTATTTCTTGAATGCTGAAATAAAATCCCTATTTCCAGCAATACCAAAGACTTTCAATTTTACTTCTGCTGCCTCAGGAGATCCTCCTTCTAGGAACACTGATTGCAAGAGACACACATTTTCCATAAGTTTTCTGCTGCCTTGTACTGCTTTCATCCATACTCAAGTATAAATTAATTTATGGAAGGTTTGCTATTTATTTCTCAGGGGTAAAAGACTTCACCATAGGTGAGATTTCTGCAGTAGGAATCTTGGCTACATAGAGTGTGAGATTTTATTACACTATATCACTCATTAAAATGAAAAGATTATAGTGCAGTTGTCAGAAGACTGAGAGTAAAATTTAATCCCATTCTGCTACATATTTTGTTGTCCCCAGAGCAATTCACCCCCAGTCCCCTCTTCTAAAACTAAAGCACAAAAGAGGTGACCTTGGGATGTGATACTAGAAGTGGAATGGAAGTGGGGAGAATGAACATTTCAGGAAAAAGAAATTAGTTCACCTCAAAACTGTATTTTTGGGTTCTTAAACTATTCACATTCCCATCAGAGCTTGTTCCTTCATGATTCAGATTCTCCGCTGGCTTAGTGCTGCAGTGAAATCATACTTCTGTGCTTCTGACATTGCAGGCTGTTGCCAGCATAGAAATGATTGTGATAACACAAATCCACCAGGGATGGGCAAACTACTTCAATAAAAATAGCAACTGCAATGGAACTAGGCCCAAATTTTGAACTCCTCTCCTGCATTTTTTTTTTTTAAGCTAACATGATTTCAATAAGTACCTCCCTGAAATTAATCATGTAGACTCTACAGTCTTGGCTGTCTTCACTGATCCAGCTGCTGTCCTCAAATCTGACAATTTCCATTGCTTCCCTTGGGTCACAGGGAGTGAGTACATTTTGGGGTATACCTTTGACCTGAGGAATGCATGGGATGGGAAGACATCAGCCAGCTGAGCCCAAAAGAAAATGTGCCAAAACTGAGACTGCCCTGATAAAATATAGCTCGGAAGGGAGCTTTTGGAAGCCAGAGGGAAGGAGCCACTTTAGGTGCAGGGGGAAGGAGAATGAGGATGAAAAAAAATCTGATTGTTGGGGAGCATAAATTCAGAATAGAAGAAAGCTATTCAAAAGATTTCCTTAAGCCCTGGAGCATCCAGACCAAACTGCCAGATTGTCTCAGCCTAAAGTGGGAGCCCTTAGGGTGAGGATGAATAAAATCTTGCACACTTTGTGCAAAAGTGAAATTAAACAGCTTTGTGGGGTTTTTGAAATTAAACAGCTTCAGTCTACCTCTGTGGTGGGATGTTGTCCCAAACTGTAAAGGGGTGGGTGAATGAATGTAGCACAACTGATCGCTCATGAACCTCGATGCAGGGGACAGGCTGAGCACTCCCAGGGGAATGGACTCCAGCAGGTCAGCAGACCATGCAGCTCCAGTGCCCCTTGTAGGTCAGGATCTTGAGAAATCCCTTCTACTTATGCTTAGAAGATGTTAGGCATAAAAGACGTGAATTTGCTTTGCTGTACTCCAGTGGAGGTACCTGCTGGTAGGGAATGGCAGAGGCCACATGGCAGATTTGTCCTGGCTTAATCCTGGGCTTACAGAGCTTACAATATGACTTTTGGGATGCAGCTGGCTCATTCCTAACTCGGTGGAATAAGAGCAGGGAAGCAAGGATGTGTCTCGCTATGTCAATGCATCCCTGTGGGTGAAATGCAGCCCCTGTTCCTGAAATTCTCTGTGGAAGTCCAGCTGTGGAGAGAAAATCAGCTTGCAGGAGAAGGCAGCTTGGTTTTGGACCTGACTAGTGCAGTTAATTAGCACCTCTGAGGAGACAAATGAAAAGACGCAGGAAGAAGGTGAAGGAAATTTGCAGTTAATGGTCCTGTGCTGGTGAGCTTTCCAGAGGTGGAAGTTTCTCTTTAAGCCATGTACATGCTGCGGAGCAGGCATGTGGGAAAGGTTACAGTGAATTTGCCCTCACATAAGAATCACTTCAGAGCAAACAACAGTCCCAACATGAGAAAATTATTTCAAGCAATGAGAAACTGAAACATTGTTCAAGGACTTGTCAGATCTGTTTTCTATTTTTTTTCCCCCCATATTTTTAGCTTAGGTAATATTTACAGTTTTAAGCATTTTGTTTATTGGCCATGGTGTTCACTTTAATCAAACTATCACATGCCTTGCTGTGGTCTATATTACATCTTATTAGGGGGTAGCTGTGCAGTGCTCTCCCAGCATAAAATGTGCTGGCCTTTAGAAACTGTGCTTCTTCATGGCTCTGGTGTTTAATTGCATGCCAAGTGTGAAAATTAATTTGTTCCGTATAAAAAATAATGGTATATATACAGTGCCATTGATCTCACATTTCAAAATATGGTTAAAGCTATACTGAATAAATCCATAGCAAGTACTTCTGGATGCTTTTCCTCTGACTAATGGAAAGTTTGCTTGTGCCTGACAGCACGGGGGAGGGGCTCTCAAGATGGTGGTGGGGGAGAAAGAGGGCAGGAGCCCAGGGCAATTCCCATGAGTCTGGCAATAAAAGGAGCCAAACCTCCTTCTTTCTGCCTGGCAGCCTCCTTCTCAGTGTCATCACCCTCTGTGCTGCCCAGGGAAACTTTGCGATGGTGCCACCATGCCACAGGGACTTTCTGGGCTGCCTGCAACTGGTGCATGTGCTGGGCTTGCCTAGCTGGTGCCAAGCACATCTCCAGGAGTGCCTTGTCCCTCCTGTGTGTCTCTGCAGAAGCCCCGTCTCTCAGTCACAGTGTGCTCGAACTGTAACTGTAACGGGGAGTTTAAAAAAAAAACCCACCCCAAAACCCCACAAACTGGGAGTAATGGCTCTTCCTGGAGCTTCCCTCCTTACCGGCCACTGCCAGGACCAACCATGAGGAGATGGTCACTGGACACAGGCAACTTTCAGACAGCCTGGGCAGATCTCAAAGGCAGATGTGATGTTGACTTACTAATGGATCTATTTATTCCATTCTGAATGATGTTTTGCTCTTAAATAGGTATGTACTCATAGGGAACTGTCAAGACTCCCTGAACACTGAAAAAGAGAATTAATTTCTGACTGCAAAACTAAAGCCTTAACTAGTTTTATCCACATTTCTCTTCCTTCCTTCATGCCGTAAAACTCAAAATAAGGTTCAGGTGCTCAGTAACCATTTTTCAAGAGGTGGAGGGAGGCCAGCATGTTTCAGTGCTCCTAACCATGTGTGTGAAATTAATGGAGTCTAAACTTTTAGAAGGGCACTCTGAGGCCAGTAATTTGTACCTGCAGCGGAGAAGTTTGGTGTTTTAGCCATAATTCAGCCATTACATCAGGACCTTGGAAATTAGACTTTTATTCTGCTTGGGGTAATTTCAGAATTATGCCACAGTGGGATCAATTCTGGATTGTCCTGAAATGGTGCAGCAACATATGGTGGGAAAAAAAAAAGCTATGCTGCAAAGATGCAGTGCAGAAGCTGCCGGGGAGTGTGTTTCCTCCCTGACTTCAGCAGAACTCCTTACACAATTTGGAGCAATGATGTTGTGATACATGGAAAGGTGGATAAATTCACTGGTATGGTTCTCCAGACTGGATTGTGTGATTCAGTAATGCCCTAGTGAGAAACAGACAACCTACGTTAGACATAACTTGAAATAGGCAATCATCAGTGCAGGAGAGGTTCCCATGGAAGTTCATTAACATTAACAATTTCATCAATGGTTTGCAAGGAAAAAAAGAAGGGAATGATGAATTATAAGTGTAGGTCATATTTTATTTCAGCTGTATTTAAGGTCATACATTAAGAAAGATATTTCCTTTTTGGAGAAAGGCAGTGGCTGAGTCGTCTGTCTTGAGAAGAAATAAAATTGTAAAAGAAGTTGTTTTTCTAGTGTTCATGAGTTCTCATGTTGATGTTTGTCAGTAAGAAGTAAAACAGTATGTGAATGGTGTTATATGACTGGGAAATGAGAAGCTGTGTTACCTCTGTGTGTGGTGGTGGAGTGCTGCTGTAGCAATGTTGTATGCATTTTTACTATTTTACTTTTTTGGTACCTGCTCTTCTCACAGATGAAGAAGAGACGCAGCAAAGTACCACTAGATATTTCCCACTATATATTTCACTATATATTTTAAATCACAGTGAAAATTTGAAACTTCAAGGGAAAGAGATTTTGAACATTGAAGATTTCAAACAGATCTTGTGACGTAGCTGGTCTGATTTTTGATACAATGAACTTTAGAGAAGTTTGGCTAAGATTTTATTTTTTTCAAGTGTTTTTTAACAAACTGTGGCTTATGAGACAAACTTTTTTCAATGAAATTGCCCACTAAAAATCACAAAATGTACTTAAAAAACCCCCCACCTTTGCTCAGCTGACCGTAGTGTAAAAGGGGGAAACTTGCTGACAATATATGTTATTAGAAAGTTCAACAGCAATAAATAGTAGAAAATATAGGAACAAGTAGATTTTTCACATTTTTCAGAATAGCAGTAGCTGGTGAGAGCCAGAAGATTATCTAAGTGACATTCTAACAATAAGATTTACTGTGTATTTACATCTTCTTTTATGGAAAACTTTTATTGAGTATTAAATTTTCCCCATCCTAAAAATAGCCTTTTTGGAGATGTGTAAGAGTATGACTGTATGATCATGAGGTTCTATTTCATGTTAAGCAGACTATGGAATGTCTAAGTTATTGTCTTATATATTTTCTAATATTCCATGGCAATGATTTTTATACTATGAAACTTAAAATATCCTTGAGCTTCTCTGTGCATCCAAAGACTTTTGCAGTCTTTCAGCATCAGAAGGTGGCATGGTTCTGGCACAGAAGTGTAATCAGGTTGAGGATGTGACCCACTACATGCATTTACTTTAAATTAAACAAACTTTTTTTTTTCTGCAGACACAGGATATACCAGCATGTGTGTAAAATATTTATACTATCCCAGGCTTCCCACTGACACAAATAGAAGTTCTATGTATGAATGCAGGGGAATCTTATTCTTCAGGCAACCTCCAGATTTGTACATGTAGAAAATTCAGTGTTTGCTATGAGATTCGCAGTGGGTGTGAATCTTCATTGAGTTTCTTGGTGTTCGCTGATATAAAGCAGCAGAAAATTTGATCTTCCTCTTATTAAGTTCTATTCATTTAGAAAGTGGTAGCAAAGTTCAGCATATGTATCTGACCAAACAAGTGGTTCAGTGAACACACAAAAGTCTGATTTTTTAAGGCCGTTTTACCTTGCTGCTGTTGAATTCAACAGAAGTCTCCTAAAGATGTAGTATAAATTTCCCCCTAATTGGAGACCAGAGAAATGGGAAAGAGACATAAAATCCCTCAGTATGTGAAAATCTTGACCTAGATTCTATGATGAAACTCAATTGACCTAGATAGTGTGCTTAACAATTTTAAAAAAGGCCAATAGCTACTTTCTTAATTTATAAATTGGAAGAGATTTTGCTCTTTAAGTTAATAAAAGAGAAGGTTTGTCAGCATTGTACCCAAGATAGTTTTTTATCAGCGTAGTAGTAGTAGTAGTTTTGTATCACCGAAGGTAGTTATCCCATCAAGAATGGAGGCAGTTGGAGATAGAGGAACAGGAGAGGTCCTGCTGGATGAAGCGAATGTTGATGGCTTGCCCAGGTGAAGCAGAGAGCTCTCAGTGGTGCAGTGACCCTAATGGAAGCTTCTGATCCCAGAAGGTCAGTTGAGCCTTTCTTCCTGAGCTTATGCCCGCTTGGTGAGATGAGAGCATACATTCACCATCATCACAGGCATGAAAATAGGGTGTCAGTGTCCAGTGAATTGTGCCTGAGGAATTCTCCCATCCTGTTGTGCTAAGGATCTTCCTTGTCTGTTTCTGAGAAGCAGCAACTTCCTGAATTGCCTCCCACTTGCCATTTGAATGCTCCTACTCTGCCTTAAGGCAAAATTGAAGGGGAAACCTTTAATTCCTAGAAATTGCTAGAAATGACCATATGATGTAGTCTCCGTGTGAGCTACTGCTGTCTCTTTTCTTGTGCCTAATGTTAGAATCAGAGTACAGGAACCTTCTTGTATAGGTTTAAAACAGGATGGTGCATGGGAAGAATCTGGGCTCCTTATAAAGATCTGTGATTAAATATCTTATTCTGTTCTCTAAAATAGGCTGTAAACTTGTACGTTGTTTTACCATCCCAACACATTCATTAGCTGTTCCTAGTTTAGAGTCACTGTGCTGGAGACCAGAACTATATCTGGTTCCTGGATCCATTTCTTGTCAATGGAGAAAATTAAAGCATATATCAAAGCAAAGCAGCATTTCATTTATAATTATTAGAATTAGTCAGCTTGGAGCTTAAACCTGCATACTGTGCTGTTACAACTGGAACTCGGTGGAAATGGACCTGGGATCATTTATTTACTAATTAACTGTTGTCATGGAGTATACCTTGCCAACTATACATTGCCACATCACCATTCTTGAAAGTCACACAGCAGGGAGCATGTGAAATTGCTTCGTATTAAGAAACACAACAACATCATTTCCAAACCTGCTAAACTGGCATTATATTCCCGACATTATTATATTTGGCTACTGTTTAGGGATGGAAGAATCAGGAACCTATAATTTAAAACCTTGTAGAATACCATGGTATAAAAACTTTTAGCTCATTTAAAGGTTTTATTCCATTTTGGAAAGTGTTAGACAAAGAGAAAGTGGTTTTTTTTATAAGAACTATATTTGGCTAAAATGATATCCAAAGTAAAAAGGTTTAATAGCTTCTGGAAACCCCCAAATTTTTGCTGTCTTCTCTCCTACCTTTATAAACATCTGGTTTGTATGAACAGCAAATAACCCAGTTGCAGAGGACCCCATAATACTACACTGAAATATGGCTTAGGTGGTGTATACAATCTTTTGCAGAATCAAGACTTCAATTCATCCTCCAACTAAAAATTATAGGAGTGCATTCTGTGATTAGTAGTATCAAGTATAGGAGCTGACATCAGCCCTTGGCCATTCCTTACTCAGGGATATTCATAGCAAATAACAATTTGATTCTGCATTATGATGCTCACATGCATTTGAAGGCTCTTCTTTTCAAAAAGTGCTGAATCTTCTACCATTGTTGGAAAAGACTAAGTTGAGGTTTTGGAAATGTTACTTTGATTGTGCCACCTCACTCACCCAGACCCACACTTAATGTGAAATTAGTTGTGTTTATTTTGGTGGGCCTATTTGAAGTAATTCTTCCACTACATTTTTCTTCTCTCAAAGCCTCAGCTGGGGAGTTGTGACTATTTTGGGTTCTGGATACCAAGAAAGATATAAAAAAGTTGAGAAGGATCCAGACTAGGCTAGGAAGTCTGAGATATGGGAAAGACTGGAAAAACTGAGTTTATCTCGAAAATAAGACTTGGGAGTACAATGACAGTGTTCAAACTCATAAAAGGTAGAAAGAAGGGAAAAGGATAAACTGTACATTTAAGTGATTTAAAGTGATTAAATCACTGATTAATTAAGAGTGATTTAAAGAATATATTCAGAATAACTTCTCTGCTGTAAAGATAACTGAAGTGTTAAATGTATTGTTGAGGAAGGCTGCAGTATTACTATACTGAAGATGTTTAGACATCAGGATTAGCTGAACTGAAATTGATTCTAGCTTGTGTTGAGAAGAGCTTTTATGATATCAATTAAAATATCCTTTTGACATCTCTTCCAGGCTATTTCCTATCATGCTATAATTTTATTTGTTGAAAGAAGAAATCATGGCAGAATGTGGTTTTTCGTTACCTGGCACAAATAATTTCAAGTGTTAGTGTTTTTGCTGAATGTGCTATTTCAATAAAAGTTTGACGCTAAAAAGACAAAGAATTTAGTATACACTATCTAATAGCTCACAGTTGTTTCATAGTTGTGTGCTGTAGTGTTGTAAAGAGCTGGGTTGGAGTGTGATGGAGCTGGATATCACGCTTCAGGCAAGGGGACTATGGGAGAGGAAGAAAGAAGGGGGCAACCAGGACAAGCAACTTGTCTGTTTCATTCAAACAGCAGCAATGACGAGCGGGAGAGGGAGTGAAGTCCAGAGAGGCTGAGGGAAGGGTACTAAAAGCATGACATATAAGAGAGTGGAAAAATCCCCAGAGTTCAAAAGAGAGTTGAGAAGAGGCTCCAAGGAGTGAGGTGAAGAAAAAGTAGGTATGCACTTTTCTGTGTGTGCAAACCTAACAGGATAGAAATCTGTATTATGTAAGTTTCTCTGGGCATCATCCATATCTTTCCTCTCCCAGCAAGTCTGCCCTTCCCCTCAAGCCACAAATAATGCATTGACTTGCTTTTTCTTTCTCACTAATCCTTATGTATTTTGTATGCTGGACTGTTCAATGTCCCAGTTTCAAGAGGTGTGAAGAACATCATGCTTCAAGTTAGGCTGTATCATAGCACAAAAAAAGACAGCCTGCTTCTAAAGTTCTTGTATATAAAGTGGGTTGTGCTGATGTTTCTTCCAGCTGTGATTCAAGAGAAATCATAAGCCTGTTGTGCGCTGTTGCGGTTTAAACCCAGCTAGCAACTAAGTACCTCATAGCCACTTGCTCACTCCCTGCCCCTTCTCTGTGGATAGGGTGGAGAATTGGAAAAAAAAAAAACAACAGTAAGATTCATAAAAAACAGTTGCTGACCACCTGCTGACTGATGCTCAGTTCATTCCCAACCACAGACCAGCCTCCTGCCCCAGCCAACACCCACCAGTTCATACACTGAGCATGATGCTCTGTGGTATGGAATATCCCTTTGGCCAGTTCAGGTCAGCTGTCCTGGCCGTGCTCCCTCCTGGCTTCTTGTGCACCTGCTCTCTGACAGGGCATGGGAAACTGGAAAGTTCTTGACTTAGAGTAAACCCTGCCTAGCAACAAGCAAAACATCAGTGTGTTATTAACATTATTCTCAACCTGAATCCAAAAAGTGCGGCACTGTACCAGCTACTAAGAATAAAATTGACTCTATCCCAGCTGAAACCAGGAGATGAACACACAGACAGAAGTCATACGTGCCTAGTGCAAGACATCAGAGGCCAGTTTCCCAAAGGTGTCTAGTTAAGTGCTTTTAGGTTGAGGAGAGTGACAGAATGGCAGACATGCTCCCTTCTTTCTTCACCTGTGTTGTGTCCATGTGTGTCTCTGTTGCTGACCTGTGAACATCACTCCATACAGCCTTTTTCCCTAATGGTGGAGGGCAGCTGACTGAGATTTCTCAGTACAGTGGGTTTAATGCTTGCCTCAGTTTGCTAAGGCAAAAGGAAGAATCACCATACCTATATGCCTTTGGGGGTTTAGCCCCAGATACCTTACTGTAAATAGCCAGCTAACTTACCACTGCTATGGCAACACATGAGGTACTTTTTTGCTGAGTTGATAAATTATCTAAATGATATGGACGTATTTCCCCTTGCTTCCTTGATTCTACCTATTTATGAATAATTACTTATATTAAAGGGTTATTTTCTATCTTTTGTTGTTTTGAGCTTTAATTAAATTTTAATGAATATATTCATCTTCTTGAAAATGCAAACCAAGGACCTCAGCATTTTGATACCTGTAATTTTTCCTCATCTCACTTCACAGAGTTCTGTGAAGTGCTCTAAATATTAATAGATAATTAAAATGAACATGAAAATGATCCTACATCCTACTCTATTCTTTGACTCCCAAAATAAAAAGAATTATTAACTTGAAAGTAATCTTGCATTATCATGGTAAAATGGATTATTTTGGGTGCTCCAAAGGGGTATAAGTAGCACTGGGACAGAAACATTTCCTAACTGTGAGGGTTATTATTAGAATAATTAAACCCAATAACTGACTCTTTAAAGGTAGATCAAACAAAACCCAGTGTGTATTGTTTGCCCCAAAACACACATCTAGTAAGGGAATAAAGTGCTCTAGAAATCAAATTTGGAGCAAAGATCATTTGACAATTTCAGTGAAAACTAACCCAAAAGTTAACAACTGATTTACTGAAAACCAGATGCATTGTGGAACCTTCTCAACCCACATCCTGTTCAAGGTACTGCGCAAGATGATACTTGGAATACACCAAAGCTATGTGCCTTTAAGAGGGCCCTGGTGTAGCACTATTAATAGGTTTTTTGTTGTGCTACTTCTGGTTTAATTTGTTCTGTACTTTATTAAACTCCTTTAAAACATAAGCTTTATTAATCTCCATTTATAACAGACACCTGAGTATATGCCAGGCTATTCCTGGAAGACTGAAAGGGTGGGTAAGTAGAAAAAGCAATTTGTTAAACAAGAGGTAATTATTCTGGGGGTTTTGTTGTTTGGGATTTTTTTTTTGTATGGTTAGCTCTGAAGGATTACCATAATGAATTTTATTTTAAGAAGATATATGTTAATGTCGTTGCTTACAAGTATATTAAGGTAATATGCTCTTAGTTATATAGTCTTGCTGATACTGATTAAAAAAAACCAAAACAACTTTTTTCCTCTTTATTAACATTCTTTATTTTAAACAAGGAATTTAGGACCCTTGAGAACACAGGACTTTATGAAGAATCTGTTCAGTTAAGTAGAGATACCTGGCACCTAATCTTGCTGTCTTTTATGCTTGAGGGCTTGCACTCAAGGCTTCAGTTGCAGAGTAGCGTCATTGCATCAAAAGGCCTACCAGAACCTTGAGAATAATGAGATTTCTGAAGTATTGAAAACAAACTCTTTATAATTTTCAAGTCTCTGTGCCTATCCATTGCAGCATGTGGAAAAGCATTTGAAGGGGAAATTAAATGATGTTTAATGAGATTAGTTTTTACCACTGATAATCCCACTGGAAAGAGTGGGCCTAGTTGCCTTAACCTGGGTATTTTCTGCTTTTTAAATTTTAATTACTTTTTCTGATAAACAGGCAGCATTAGTATCCTAAGAGTTCACATGACAAAACTGTGCATAGTTTGCTTGCATTTTTATCTCCATCTGATTTAGACTGTGTACCATATGTGAGATTCAGAAAGAAAAATTCCCCTCTCTCCATGAGAAGCCATGACATGTGGCACTCATTTAGACAAAGAATTCATGCAGAGACATGTAGAGGTCTTTTTGATTTTTCATTTCTGTTATGAAATATGCCATTTTTGTTAAGCAATTTCAGACTCGGAGAATCTCCTTCTTATTTGACTAACCACAGTCTTTTCCAAAGTGAAGACATCTTTCTTCAGAGTATGTGAATAAAGGATACATTCATGTCTGAATGAGGTGTAAGGAACATGGGACAAATCTATTTTATTCAGTGAAGAAATTATAAAAAATTATATTCCATTCTGCAATAATGACCCACCCTATCAGGTATTAAGTGTGAAATTATTTTTCCTCTCTCCCATTTTTTTCAACTCCACCCCATGAAACTTCTAGTTCTAGACCATTAAAAGAAGAGTTCATGCTTGATGGAAATCCAGAGGAAAAAAAAAAGGGGAAAAAAAAGGAATGGTACGGAGATCACCAGCATAACCCTCTTATGAACATGAACACAAAAGGAAACTTCTGCTCTGCAACCGAGTCTTTTATGTCACTCCTTGGTCAGAATAAATTGTGATTTATTTAAAACTATATTTTATAAATTGAAGAAAGACCTTAAGCAAATCTTTATTAGACTGGCATAGTTGCTCAGCTCATTAAGAGCTATACCAAAAATAACAGAGGACAACCTCATCACAGAGTAATGAAATCCAATTGAAACTGTTACTTTTGGCATTTCACTTAATCTCTTATTCATACATGTGATGTCAAAGTTTCTGGATTCGAGAAAAAATAGATTTTTTTTTTTACCTTTTTGGGAACAGCTTCTATGTTCTAATACACATGTTTATGCATAGTGTCCTGAAGTCTTTCCGATGTAATTTTAGGAACAAGCACTGCAATTGAGTTACTAATTGCAAAAGCATGAAACTGGATTTCGCAAGGTTACGTGTTGAGGAAAAGACTATCCTTCAGATTAAAAACCTTCTGACGCTTTTTCTTTTCCCAGATGACAGTCAATGCCTTGGAGTCTCCATGACTGGGTACTAATGGGTCTCTTGATGTGGAAGGAGAGCTCTCCAGCTGTGTGGGTGCTTGGGGCACCTGGCACTGGTTTTGGGGTTGCACCACTGGACTTCATTCCCATCCACTCCCACAGGTGATTTGATGACTGGCAGGTGTTATCTGCTTCTCAGATGGTGGCTCCCCATCCTGTACATCTGACTGACCTCAAATACAACTTTTCAAGGCAGAGTTTCAAGGTGAGGAGGCCAGGCCAGCTCCTGCCATGATCCCCCTGCTTGTTCCCGCTGTGTTCAAGTGGAAGCCACAGCTGTGCTCATGCAGCTCTCTGCAGTGGTCCAGTGGGAAAATGAGCTTTATTTTCTTTTCCTCTCCTTGTTCCATCTTTGAGACCTCAGTGTAAGGAGTTCAGTGTTCCACTTGATTATATATATATAATTATATATATGCATAGATTATATATACAGTTATATATTGATATGGCAAAAGCAATCCTGGAAATGACCATCTTCTCCCTTTTTAATTGTTTGTTCTTATTATAGAGAAAAGGAGGACACAGCAGAAGAAAAGACTTTTCACAGCTGTGCTTAAGTACTGACATAGATGTAAAGTCAATAAATCCTATGTTAGCTGTCCTGGAGAAGAGGTTATATCCACAGGTAAATCTGATGCCTGGCGTCTCCCTAAATAATGGGAATTAGGCACTGAGATCCCTGGCTAGGTCCAGAAGAAAGTCTCGAGATCTTGCAAAAGGGAGCTTCATGCATGGTTCTGGCTTTGGCTGCTCATTTCCTCAAACTTCTCACAGTTGTCAGTGGCGCTGGGCCAGCTCTGCACTGCACATTTCTGGCACTGGGGAGACAAGTGTGACTGCAAACCGCGGGGACAGCTCTAGAGCCAGAACAACTGAGACACAAAGTGTTTGGCCTCTGAGTTCTGGATCATCTTAATAGACCCACAAATGGGCCTAATGGGATGTGTTGAAGACATGTGTAAGCCCAAGTCTGTACTATCCTTAGTCTAGGATGTGTTTTTCTCTTTGGTCCTACAGATTTTTTTTTTCTCTATGTATTAAGCAGAATATGATCCTAAACTGAGAATAGACCTTTCAGTGATCAGGCCTAAGGACGTGTTAGTTTAGTTTTCTGCTATAGTAATGAGTTGTCAAAGACAAGTTATGTAAGAATGTACCATTGTCTCAAGACTACTAAATGATGAGGTTTCATGAAGCTGGTTGTTTATGCGTACCCAGGAAACACTGCATAATCTACAGATTCTAGTTAAAAGAAGGAGATTATGTTTTTGAAAACTACTTTTATCTCAATTTTGCAACTTCATTATCAAGCCTTAAATGAGCCACAGTATATAGTGAACTTCTATGTAAAATATGTGATAAGGACTTGTCTTATTTTCTATCTTAAACAGAATGAACTGGACCCTCTCCTGTAGTTTCTCAGACAGGCTTTAGAAATTGCGTAAGTGATAGAAATAATATTTATCTAGTATTTTTATTTTAAAATACAAGGCTATGTCTGAGTTACAATATAAATAAAGTTACAGTCTTCCCAGTTTTCTTCCACTCAGTTATTTACTAGAGCCATGTTTTTAAGAAGCTGGGAATTAGGCAACAAGAAAAATTCTGATAAACTGGAATAGCACCAGATTACTGGCTAGCACAGGGAGGGAAGCTTGTATGATGTGTTGGTGCAGGTTTGGGCCAGGGCTCAGTGGAGTTCTAAGTAGCAGAGCTCTGTTGATGCCTTCAGTCCTGTACAGGTGCAGCTGAGCAGCCCCAGCACATGTGTACTTTTAATTGGTAGAATATATACCACATGTCCAAATTAGGGAATTTGGCATGAGGGAGATTTAAAGAGAAAGCCATTCAGATAATACTGGTGCTCTGTCATAGGGCTGGTGAGCAGATCATCTCTATTCATGCATTCAGATTTGGCTTTGCAGGACCAAATATCCAATCTGCAGCCCGACCTTCTTTCCCAGGTCCATTAGAGATGGAGCTGGAGGACCCGCGAGGCAGATACTTTTTGCTGGTGTTGTCCTCCCTGTCCTTCATCCCTACTCCATCAGACACACATGACAGTGAGCTTGACCTTGCACCTTTAGCCCTGTTCTCGTGAGACAGGTCTGCTTGCATAGATGTACCCAGCACATCACCCAGGCCTGTGCCAAATGATGCCACATGTCTGGACGTGTGCCTGTGGAGTAGCAGGGAGAGCATGGCATGCTTACAGTAAAACGCACGTGTCCCTCCCCCATGCAAATTACCTGCTCATACTGACTCTACATCTCCCTTCTGCATGCACTAGGAGCTGCAGTGACCCAACTGGTTCATCATAGCCAAAAATTCACTGCATGATGGAAGTCCTGGCAGTTCTCCTGATAAACAGCATTTGCCCAGATGTGTGACCATGGCTGAACTGCCTTTGAAACAGCAGAGCAAGGCAATGGGAGAAGACTTATTGTTAGTAGTTTATTTTCTCCTTCTAGTCCTGGACAGAAAAAGACAAAATATGCTATTTTTTTAATTTTTAAAGAAACCCACAGCCATCTTGTCTTTGTAAAGTCAGAAAAATTAGGACTGGGTTTGCTTAGGCCTTTGGCTCAAGATTTATGTTGTTTCTTAGTTTACTTGCCAGGTCCTACCTTAGAAGTAGTAAAATGACACACTAATTCTGGTGACCTATTCAGTAGATACTTGCAGGAAAAATTCTGCATTTAAATAAAGTGAAGGTTATGACACAGGCTGAAAAAGTCAGGAAATCCACACTTAAAACTGACACTAATGCTCATGTGGAAAATAAAAGACACAGTGACTCAAATTCAGCAGGGAATGCCAACCATAACTCTGAATTTCCAGGCTTTGTGTCAGGTTCTGTCAATATAATGTTATTTAAATGGAGTTTTATGCCTGTGAATTCACTTGTGTTTTAATGGCAGGATTATTTTAAGAGGAATAATAATAGAAAAAAAAAAATCATGTTCAGAAAGGTTGCTTGTAAAATGTCTGTTCTTACTTATGACAGGCCAGAATGGATAATCTTGTAGCAAAGCCACATGTAGGCACCAGAGTAGAACTGGCTTCCATTCCTGGCCCTACCAGACATTTCCTGGGTGTTCTTAGTGATTTAGTTCACCCTTGCCCCATTTTCTCAGTCTGCAAAATATAAGGAACAGTACTGACCTCTCTCCTGATGTGGTTTATACACCTGCTGCAGGAAAGCACCAGATCCAACCCAGAGACAAACAAAGCGGCACTGTCTGTGTGTGGGAACCCAGCATACCTCACACCTCTGGTGAGATATATTTCATCCATCTCCTCATGCCACAGGCATCTGCACTGCGTTCTGAGGCCACTGAAGGGCCCCTGACTTGGGCAGGGTTCCCACCTGGAGGTCAGTGGCCAGCGCCAGCTGCAGCCTGTAATTCATCCCTTGTGCCATCATCCAGCAGGTCAGAACCCACCAGCAGACCCAGCACCTGCATGGACTCCAAGGAGAGCGATGGAGGCAGTCAGCACAGCAGCTGAAGGGTTTTTCTTCCTCCAGCTGTTCTTGCAAAGGGCCTCCTCTACTCCTTTCCTTTTCCTTTTGATTTCATGATCTCCTCTTTTACACTTCCACTGAGTCTTGTGTCTCTCATATGTGAGGCCTGGAAAAATTCATGTTTCTGCCACTTTCAGATGAAATAATGGAGATCAAAGTTTGCTCAGTTTGTAGCAGAAATCCTGTGTCTTAGAAATTCAACTTCTGTAAGAATTTAGTGTGGGGAAATGAACTTGTTCGATGACACCAGCTAAGAAATTGCCCATTTACTTTTGCTTGTTTTGGCAGTCTATCACTCTTTTCTAATGCCAAGGAAATCTGATAGGGGAACAAAGTCACAGTGTGCTTTCTGATAACAGGGATTTCTAGGAAGATCCTCTACAACAGGCAACAGGAAACTGGGCACCTTTGAAAATAAATCCCTCTATGATACACTAGGAATTGAGTGGAAAGACTCTTATTAGCAGTGAAAGTTAGATCAGAGAAGGCACCAGGCAGGAAAAGCAGAACAATCTTGACATTACACTATAAGTAAAAGGAGAATGAAAATAATGCAGTGGAACCACCAATCCTCACTTTGCATACTAAGGCTGCTATACGGAAAACACCTGTAAGGATAGCATAACAATGACTCCCATAGGAAAAGAAGGATGGTAAATCGTATTTGTTAAGCTGTTGCTTTGGAGGTTTTCACAAGCACTTACAGAATAGTTATGAAAAAACCAGCCAAAATTCAAACATGCAGCAAAACTGCCTTTTGTAACAGTGTGAAGCAGCTGTCCGTAATCAAGTAGTAACAGTCCTGCTCTTTAGAGCTTGGCAAAGTTTCTACCCATCAATAAGCTAAGCAAACAAGCTCCTCTTTATGTTGTGCATAGCTGCATAAGGACTTTCCCCTAGGAATTTCTTTGGGGGATTTGCTTTTCCTAAGCATGTTAAAATTAAGAGGGAAAAGGATATAGGAAGGCAGAGGCCAACAGTGTAAAACAAGAGCAACTGTAGGAATTGGTGATATAGCCTATGAAGGGAATTAGAATTGGGAATGAGTAAGCAATGGGAAAGGTAAATCTGGTTCCTCCATGTTGCTTGTCTGTTGCCTCAATGTGCATTCACCTGAAACATATTTTTGCCTAAGCAACCATTTGCCTTCTCCCTTATGAAATGCACCTGGGGAACTCCTGGTCTCTGGGGAGAGAAAATAAAAATGAGTCATGGTCTCATACTGAGAAATGGGGGAGAGGAAACTCTCTGTGTTCAAGGACAATATAGGATAGGATATTGAGTAATGAGGTAGAGAAAGCTCTGTAATGAGAAAGAGCTGTCAAGGAAGCACAGAACCCAGGGAAATTGTTTTCTGAAGAGGAAACAATCACAAAGTTGTTGGACCGAGATGTTGTTACAGCTCTCCCTAGAATTTCAAGCTGTGGGGAAATAAGAATATGTTTGGAGACAGTGGTGCTATGTCAAGTCAACAAGAATTATAGAGAGAGAAATATAAGTTATAGATTCCATCCTTTCAGCTATTAGATTCACTTTAATCTGATACTGCATTCTCCATTCTCAACTAAATATAGGGGGATTTGTTTTATATTAAAAGGCCAAGTTGGCTTTTGGTGGCATAAATCTTTGGTGGAGTAGCAAACTACTTGTTGAACCCCGGTCTACATAAAAGTCTTTGATAAATCGTCAAAGAGCTTTTCTGTTGCCTTTTTTTTATTGCTTTACCTGAACTACTGAATGTGAGACAGATGTGTCCCAAGAGACTAGTGACAAGATAAGTTCTCTGGAATTTTCATGGGTAAAGTTCCTCAAATAAGAAGACTGTGCCCCTTTTGTGTGGCCCACAACTCCCACCAATTTTGATGAGAATTTTATGTATATATGTACCCACACTCTAAGTGCATCTGGCTTCTGTGGACTAGATATGAAAAATCTGATATAGACATTTGAATTGATTAAAACTGTGGACAGCAATTTTGCCCATTCCCTTGCACTGGTACATTACAGTTATGACTCTTTGGGGTGTTTTGCTTGATTGAGATTTTTCTGAAGTCTCAGGGATGTTTTCTGGATTAACCCTATTACTAACTGTATAAGACGGTAAGAGACATCTATGTCATTTTCATTTATATAACCATAGAATGTTAAGGGTTGGAAGGGACCTTAAAGATCATCTACTCCCAGCCCTCCTGCCATTATTAGGGATGCATTCCCTTAGGTCAGGTTACTCAAAGCCTTATCCAACGTGGCCTTGAACACTGGAGGCTTGGGGCATCCACAATGTCTCTGAACAACCTGTTCCAGTGGTTTACCACCCTCACAGGCAAGACTTTTCTCCTAACACCCACCCTGAATTTCCCCTCTTTCAGTTTGTACCCATTTCTCCTTTTCCTGTCACTCCAGTTCCTGATGAAGAGTCCCTCTTCAGCTTCCCTGTAGGCCCCCTTCAGATACTAGATGGTTGCTTTGAGGTCTCCATGCAACCTTCTCTTCTCAGGGCTGAACAGTTCCAAATTTCTCATTCTGTCTTCATAGAAGAGCCTCCTCAGAGAGGAGGTTCTCCAGTCCTATTATCAACTTTGTGGCCCTCCTCTGGGGTACCTCCATTCCTCTATAGACCAATCAGTGCCTCTTTAATTCTATCAGATAGCTTCTCTAACGCTGATGCTTGTGAGCTCCACATGGCCTGAAACAGACATTATATGTGACAATTTGGATTGAGCATCTAAAGCCTGGCCAGGTGGTTTTGCACTCGGAAGTCTGCAATCTTGAGCCTTTTCCTTGCTCTCTGGCCCCAGATGGGCTCAGCCCCTGGAGTATGCCTGAGCAAACTTAGTAACACATAAAGTGATGTTGCCTTGTGAATATCACTTAATTACATCAAAATGAGGTTTACATGTAGCGTGCTGTATATCCTGTCTACAGAGACATCTTTTTTGTAGTCAGTAGGAAGGCATTTTCTCTCCCATGAGACGAACGTCCCCTGCCAGACAATGTAAAGCAGCCTCTCACCTTCCCCTCCAGTTGGAGAAAGGAAGCAGGAGGGTTGCCAGCTAGAGTAGGGGAGGATAAACATGCCACAATACTTTGACCTCAATGATCAAAAAACCCCAAACAAACAAAAAACCCAAACAAAACCCCAACCAACCAACCAACCAACCAAACAAAAAGAATGGGAAAAAAAAAAAGTTGCAATATAGTTTGCATTTAAGCCCATGGTTTTATAAGAAGGAGTTGGTTTTATTGTCAACATACTTAATTCCAAATGCCCATTCAGCCTAAATGTCAGCTATATTTTCAGTTTAACTGAAGTCCTGAATTAAAAAGAAAAAGAATGGGAGAACAGCAGCATAAATGTTTTTGTGATAAAAACCTTCCTTTCCACTTTTAATCAGGGTGGAAGAGTTTTTTGAAAGGCCAGTAGTCAATCTTTATTCTGTGCCTGTTTTTACTTATGAGGTTGTGGTATTGGTGAGCTTTACTCTTTGTTCACTTGGGAGAATAATGCGGTTAAGGATGTGAAGTCAGTGTTACCAAAAGAAATAGAACATGGACGGATAAAGTTAAATTTCATATGCTTGTGTTTGCATCCAGTTTGCACTATGTTGACTACAAGGATGTTCTATGTCTCACTGAGGGAGAAAAAGGGTTTATATTTATCCTTGAAACATTGTATATTCGTGGATCTGGAGTTTGGCTTTTCCCATTCCATCATGTTATAGAGGTAGAAGCAAGATGGAATATGAATATGGAACTGGATCCAGACATCCTTCACATTTGGTTTGGGCCAACAGTTAGGTCTAAACTTCCTGCAGGTGCATCCTATCCTAAATTAATTTACTTCTTATTTTCCTGGAGTAAATATATTTTGCTCCAGGCTTTTGGAGTTAACAGGATTTTGTGGCTATTTATTAGCACAATTAGAGCATGCTTGTTTGATAGTTCATTATTTCTTTCCAGTAAAAATCTCAGTGTCCCACAATAGTACATAAACCAAGCAGGCTGTCCCTCTTAAAGTTCATACTGTGAGACATAAAAAATATCACCATAGCAGCAGAATGTGGTGGTGGTATCCAAAAATGGAAATTTATAGCTCAATAATGCACATGTATTGGGTGACCAGGTGATTTCTTGTGTTTCTTCATTTCCTCTCCAAACACAGTTGTTTTATTGTCATAATTAGGAGTACAAGGAAATGCTATTGTGTGTTTTGGAAGAGTATTAACTCCATATTAGGAGTTAATCTATTTCTGCTCAGCATCACAGAGCATGTTCCGTGGGTTTTGTTTACTTGAGTTGTCTTCATACAGCGCAATTCTGTCTCTTGCACTGCTGTTAATGGGCTTTCTTTTGTCCTCAATATGGGGTCCTTAAACTGAATTCTTAAGAGGGAAGCTCTGGTGAAGAAAAAGTCAATAAAAGTTAAAGAAAACCTCTGTGGCTAACCTTTAACAAAACTAGGATATTGAAAGGGTTAAAAAATGAGTATATGAACAAAGTACCCTGATCCAGGCAATGAGATATTTTATGTGGAATTTATTGTAGCTAATTGTAAGCAGGTGCATTTGAACCACCAGATGCCTACCTGTCAAAATGTGTTGTGGGTCTAAAACTTAGACAGATTCCAATCCATGATGAGGTCTTCTTGTTGTGGGTGATCTGGAGCCTTGCTGAGCTGTTGCTCAGAGTGTCTCTGTTGGACCAGGGTAGGTGTTACAGCGACACCCACAACCACTGCCTGCTTGCTGGGGCTTGCTGTGGTTGGGGCTGCAGCAGAAACATTCAGGTGTTGTTTCCTCTTGTATTGGTCCTTTGAGTACAGCTGTTGTTTGATACCCACAGCTGCCAAAGTGGTGTTAGGATTCATTCTCCATCAGTAGACATGATTGTTTGCAGTGGGTTTATTCTCTGTGTGACCTTTTGCTCCAGCAGCAGCGCTGTCAAGCCGCTTCTGAAGTGCAGAACCAAAGCTGTGCAGTAAGATGTGTTGTCTTCAAGCTCTCCAAGTGAGCCTCACCGTGTCACATAGACCTCTTCAGCACATGAAAGACTGGCTGAAATAATCATCTGGGCTACCTAAAAATATACAATCATAACATTTGTTTTATTGGTAATAAGTACTCAGAAGTATAACGTGGTTTGTGAATGCTGAGCTCGCTTGGAGGTGTTAGACCCGCTGTCCTTGATGTCACAACCCTGCTGATAATGTCCAGAAAATCTGAGGGCTGTTTCCTTACTGTGTATAAATTCCATTTCATGACAGCAATAATACATTCCAGGCAGTGCATTTCAGGGTGACAATTATACATCATGTGTGATTATATTTACTCCATATTATTTGTGTGAAAAAAACCCCAAACAAACAACTGTACTGCTGTACTGCTGGCAAATCTGGGAGAATTTCCTGGTTTCCATGAGTTTAAATAAAGAAAAAGTGGGAAGGGAAGCGAGTAACTTGCGCTCCTTCCCTGCCCTTTTTTTGTTTTTTTATTTTTTTCAGTGAGATCCTGGCAAAATAAAGGTGGGATGTAAAAGGAGTTCAGATTTCAAGGTAGGGCCTGTGCCAGTATGTCCAACCTTTTTCAGCTACCTGGCCACTGCCAAACCTCACATTCTTCTGTGGACCACTGTCTGCCCTTGCCATTAAACTTTTATTTGAGAACTTTACTATAGAGACGCACTTTGATAGGAATCTGAAGACTGACCTCAGAGGCCATCAGATTTCTGTGGACTGTGATTTCACAGGAGCACAAGAACAAGGACACCAAAGTGATGAACATGGAAAATCAGCGTGAACCATAATTGTATCATGTCTTACATGTTTGATCACTTAAAAGTGTTTCATTTTGAAGAGTCCACAGTCTCCTCGTGTTTACTCTGGATCTTCACCATTCATACTCTTAAGGAAGCCTTTGTTAATACAAAATCTAAGTCTTTCTAACCTTTATTTTAACCTAGTCCTAAACACCAAGGGCATAGAAAACATGTACTTTGCCTTTGCAAGCTTCTTTTGTATGTTTAAAACCATCAGCATGTCGCTTCCATCCTCTTTTTGTAATCAAGTAACCTCAAATCTTCCAATTTTTCCTTTAAGGCTTGTTTTGTAGGCTTTTAATATGCAGTTCTCCTGTCAGTGCTCAATACTTTTATTCAACTGAAGTAGCTGAGGTCTGTCAGGCTCTGAAAGAAGGAGACTCTAGTCTCCTGCAGGCTGTTTATCTTCTTTTGCAGGCTGTTCCAGTGTGTCATTTGAAACACTGCGTCACTGAGCCAGTGATCCACTATATGACCCCTGGATCTTTTCTGTCTAAATACTGCTCTAGCTGTTCATGCAGCAGTTTATTCCTGTCAAGAGCCAATAAATAGTCCTCCGTCCTGTGGAAAGTGTGCCCTTCTGACGGATAAAATGAATGTAGGAAGATTATGGTATCTTTTATATTCTCTAGTGCATTTAGAGATTGTCTTATTTGGTGTCTTCTTCAAATTTGATGAATAAGTTGCTTTTCATATTTGATAAATACTTTTTCACTTTGATCATTAGTGAAAATACTGAGAAATACTGGATATAGGAAAAGCCCTTTAGCCATTGGTTGTTCCCTTCCAAGAAGAGAACTCTTTCACCTAGTCTGTGCTTCCATAATTTTGTCCAGAGCACATCGTCATACAGTCTGGTACATTTCTCAAGATGAGCTATATTACAACTATGACTTCTTTATCCACAAGTTCTGTTATGTGGTTGTAGGAATTACTTTGGTTTTGCCCAGTTTGTTCTGGCAAATGTAAACTGGCTTATGCTTATCACATTGTTTATTTTCTAGGTATTTACAGATGGTTTGTTGATTATTTGTTTAAGCATTTCTCTGGCATCCTGGGGTTGTAGTGTAAAAATTTCCCCTTTCCTCTTCTGCCTCTTTTTACAAGATGGACACCATTGTCCTTCCCAGTCTTTTTATCTCCCCTCAGAGACATCTTTCCTATAATATCTGTCAATAGTTCCAAGATTTAATTAGTCAATTTGTGATGTATTAAAAAATTTATGCATTTTACAATCTTGTGGTCCATAATCTGAGTGTATTAGCTCCAACCATTTTAACAGGGAAATTATCCAAATTCTTGCTAACCTCTTGTTTTATTTGAAGCTCATATCTTATTTTGTTTTAGGATTTTTGTGCAGAAAAAGAAAATTAAACTCTCAGTAGAATATTTGTGTATCTATAACAAAATAGCTATTGACATGTAAGCATATTTCTATTAGATATGACCTAGCAGAGAGACTGTATTAAGAAGAAACAGTCTGTGTGTGAAGTGAAAATTAATGCAAATTGATCTTCTAGCATTTTCTAATAGAATTAAAGTAAGAATCATAAGTATTGGTTTAGAATTTATTTACTGCATGACCTGTACATGGTTTGGGACATGAGGAAACTAGGACAGTAAACATTTGCTTTCCAAAGTTTCTAACAGAACACCTCCTAATCCGGGGTCTATTTATCACTTCTGTGCTTCTGAGAAATCCTCTAAGACCTTGCTAATTGATTGTAAAATATTCCTTGGATTTCAGCAAACATCAGAATATACAGTAGACTTAGCAAACCTATGAAATTAAGAAATTGCTGATCTTGAGTCCACTTATGCCTTGTGGGATTTTTCTGTGTATGTACACCAAGGGAGCTGTATGCTGCACCCAGGTCATGTCCATTGCTACTTCTTACTTTCGTTCAGCAGAACGATCTTTTCCATACATTCAGGAATAGCAGAGGAAATTCTGCTTAAGCTGACATATCTTTAAAACTTGAGTATTTATCAAGTAAAAGGAAGATACTCCAGCATCACCTTTAAGCTGAAAATAATACCAAGCAGATGAAACTTCTAGTGCAACCAGAAACCATGGAATATTGTTCTAATACCGTATATTTTCCTATTCCCCAAATTATTAGGGTTGTATCACAAATACTGCTGCAATTGTTTAATTTTACCTTCCTTAAGATCTTAGATCTTACTCTAGTTTCAGAGCATACAGACCTGTGTATCACAGACTCCAGAGAGATCTACTCCATACTATTCCTCAGGTTTAGCTCCAAGTTAGTTGTATCTGGGAAATTACTTGGTAGCAGTTGTCACTTCCAAGACTCCTATTATTGTAGTTTCATTTGTGAAAGGTCACCATTCTCTGAATTATATGCAAGAGTTGTTTCAGCTTGTCTCTTTGTCTAATCTTGTCCCTTGTCCTAGGGTCACGCTATTCCACAGGATGGTAGTCTTTTTGGTGACAACAGTATAAATAATTTCCAGAAAAGCATGTATCAATTGCTCCTATAACAGGTTATTTCCAAACATCAGTGCTTAAATGCAACAAGTGGTCACAGTAGCTATAGTTAGAAAACATTTCTCCTGAATAATTTTATTAGATTTCGGCATCTTCCCAAAAATGAATTTTTTTGCTAGGACTCTCAGAAGGCCATTGCCAAAAATGTATTTTGTAATATTTTTAGAGCCAGACTGGGATTAAATAGTAGTCAGGGAATGGTGCATCAAAACAGGAAGCTGGGTACAAGTTGACAAGGAGAGGATTGCTCTACTGATTTTAGACGGGGTCATACTATGAACTTGTTTTCTCCACCACCCTCCCCACCACGTGAAGCTGCTGAACAAAAGTATGTCAAAAGCAGGAGCACAGCACTGCAGTGCTACTGACTGCTAACTGGCCAGAGGCAAGCATACCTTTTTTCCAAACACTGCCCTGGAGCAAGAGATCTATCTACATTCGCCTGGTCCTGTGCCTTCACCTATGTCCCTGCTGCGGCCACAGGTAGATCCCTGTAGTGCAGGGACTTCCAAGGACAAAAAGAATAAATGATGAAGGAAGGTGGAAATCTGTCCTAAAGTGAAATTTAAGAAAGGCAAGACAATGTAGTTGAAAAGAGGATATTTGAGTGTGGGAAGCGGCCAGGGTGAGGAAGGCAGCCAAGAGCACATAATTCAATTCAAGGTTTAATTATTCTACGATGCATCATGAGACATAACACTAAGCATGGAGAGAGAAGGGCTGTCACCTCCCCAGCTTTTGTAGCCTCCTTGGTAAGCCTGTGCTGTTTGTGGAAGCAAACAAGTCAATCAGTTGTTGTATATTAGCAGCAAAGCAAGCTCCATCAGTAGCAGTACGTTAGCAGGGACAGAAGTCCCTTAGTCTCATGCTGGGGTCCATGGGACTCCGTTAATATTTTTTATGAGAGGCTAAAGGTTTTCAGGATCTGTTTTTGACCAGGCTGTGGCGATACTAAGGAACACAGTTGGTTACAGACTATGCAACAGCTACCCTCTCCATCTAAAAATGATTTGATTTTTCAGTCAGTTCAATAGAAAAATCTGGTTGCATAGATTTTTTCTGTCACTCAGTGTCATAATCTGCCTTAAAATTCGAATTTTCCGTCATAAAAGAACAATGAGTGGGACGGGTTGTTTACATTATTATGTTTTCCTGGTCTCGCAAATGAAGGTTCAGAAGTTATAGTGTGCAGGTGGAGCATTTTTTTTCAACCTACAAGCCAGTAATTAGCACCTTTGCTTCATGTTAGCATTCAGCATGTGGACCTTATTGCTTCATCAAATGTTTGAGTCCCCATCTGGTTTTAATCAGCAGAACATTTATTTGACAATGAGGGGGGAAAAAAAGCAAGTTTTGCTAGCAACAAAAATGATCAGGTTTTTTGCCCACATCTCTTTCCTCACTCAGTCTCTCCAGCAGCCACCTGCTCTTATTCCCCCTCCCCAAAGAAAATAATGTGAATGATACCAGTAACTTGTATATAAATCAATAATGTTCTAGTATCATAGGAGAATAATACATATTGAAAACAGGGACTACCTCAGCTTCTCCACCTGTATTTGTGACTATAGGTGAGAGACAGGAAAATCAAGGGTACTGCTTGAAACAGTAGTTTGAGGCTCCTTATCTGACTCCTCTTCAAGGCTTCTGAAGTGATCCTTTTCCCTAACCATCTTCTTAATGCAGAAACTCTCATTCTTAGAAGTTGGGTTGTATTTTTTATCATTTTTTAAACAGAAACAGACTCTGAACAACTACAGTAGAGAAGCTATGCTGGTCTTTGGAGTCCTCTTACAAGGGACTTTTGGGCTTTTAGCAATTAAATGTGAATGCCATCTGTGTACTTCTAGTATCACTCATGCAAAAGGTATTGGGTCTGTCCCCTCACAAGATCAATGCTCCTGAGCAGATGGATCTGGCCCATCCTATATTCCAGGTTTAAGAAAACGGTTCTCAGATAGTTTAAACAGAAGGTTATGACTTTGTTCTACCCTGCTCCCCTGCTCTCCATGCCCCCCTCATTTAGGCTGCTATGTCAAACACTAAGTGTGATTAATGATGACAGAGATTACTGTGAGCATGAAGTTCAAGAGCTCAGCTGTTTGTTTGTTTAAGAAAGTTGTTTTCAGCGGGTTTCTCTATATATCTAGCCACATGCTTAGACTGAAATACCCCAGCACAATCACTGGTTTGTACGAATATTGTTTTGACAGCAAAGAATGCTTGTAAACATCCAGGATGGGGAGGGGAAATATTCAGTGTCTTAGGACTTGTTCCATTTTCATGTGGTTTGTTCTTCTGTCAGTGGTGTGGGGGGAAATTCCTGTCGAATAACTGAGGAGACACTGTGTGCGAATGTACCACAGCTCAGGTGAGTAATGCCGGAGCACAGGCAGGAGGTTAGAGGCAGCCTCTGGCCATCTTCTTCAGCAAATAAGTGTGGAAAACAGACCCAAATTCAAAACTTTCAGTTACAGGTCCAGAAACAAAAAACAGAAGATGGTTGTGTCTCTACATTGCCCAGGAACCCTGCCTAATGTCATCATTGACAAGCCAAGTGGTGGATTTACATAGTTGGCTGCATATATCTGTTGTCCTGTCATTTCCCAAAAATGTTTGGTTTAGTTTCTCAGGAGTGAAATTTGCTGGAACTTTGCTTGGTCTTCTAGCACCTAGAAACAAAGCTGTTAGTTAGCTATGCACCTACAGTACCTGTGTTTCACTTATGGCTGGAGCTGAGGTCAAGATTTGACTCATGAGATTGATGCAGAGCTTTTGATTATGTCTTGGGCAGTGGGAAAGCAAAAAGATTCTTCCTTCAATTCAGCATTCTCTCTGGTTGGCCACTCTGATTTTCTAAGTTTGATTTAACAACTTAGCCCTCCCTATACATCTTAGCTGTTAATCACAATATATTAACAAAAAGAAGGAAAACAAAGCCTGCCCAAATCACTTTCAGGTGAATCTAACTGCTTTTCTAAACAGCTCTGCCCTTGACTATTTTGTTAAAAGTTTGAAGCAAGGGCTCTGGGAAAGAGAATGGTATTTAAATTATTGCTTCCTTTTAAAAGCTAGCCCCATGATACACACATCGATTTTTATGAGAGCAGTTCCTTTGAAAATATCTTCTTGTGTTTTCTTTCTTTTAAAATTTATTCTAACTGAGAATAAACTGATTTTTCATTATGACACTCATTTCTCCAGAGAATAGTATTGTTTTTCTTTTATTATTTTCTAGCTCAGTCCATTTAAGTCTTCCTCCTCCTCCACTTCCTTACTGCTCTAAGCAGAGTTAGGGGTTAGTTAAGGAAAGTAGTGTCTGAGTTGCATCCAATTGTAAGCTTCTGGCTCAAAACCTCCCCCCACCCCAAAAATCCCCCAAAAACAAACCAACAAAAAAACCCATCCCAAAAACAACCCAGAAAAAAAGCAAACCACCTTCAAAAGCCACTATTGATTTCTTGTCATTAATGGGTTGATTACCAGATTACTTCTTTACAATTACAGCACTTGCTTCCTGTTTTCAAAGGCTAAAATCAGCCACTTAAGCATGACTAAAAAAAAAAAACCCACCGGGTGCCTAAATTAGTTTGCCTAGTTAGAGCAATAACAGCCCTATCAGACTGCAGGTGTCACAATACCCACACACACCCATAGAGCAAACTTAAAAACAGGAGGCAGCCTTACTGAACCCAAAGGAATCTTTTTTAGCAGACTTCATGCTTCTTAGCTCATGAGGTCAGGCTATAGAAAAGCAGCTGACTCTATGATATTGAAGGCTCCAGTGGTTTTCCTGCAGGAGTAGATGGATGACCTGGTTGTTTTATATTGCTGACTTTGTCCATTAAAACAGCAAAGTAAAAACTGGTTTTCCTCATGTGGGTTTCTTCTTAATGAAATTTGTTCCTTGTCATCAAACCTATTTGTATGGTTTTTTGCCCCCTCAGTCTCATTTTTCTTAATAGTCTCTTAACTTCCTGGCTTTATAATTTCAGTTGTCAGGAAAAAGTTCATTCAAGGCTAAATTGTTCTGACACAATTCACGCCAAAAACAAAGGGAAAAGAAAAGAATTTATTAAACTTTATGTCAGTGCCATATCATTTCAGTGCAGGGGTTAATTCTTTCTTAAGTTCCTCAAATTCAGAAGAATCACAAATAATCAGACGTATTTTCAGATAACAAAGCTCATCTATCAATGCTAGGTTTCGGCATTAGTGACTGAGTTCTGAGGTGTTTTGTGTAAGGCTTTACTTAGGTTAATCCCCAGAATTTAATGCAAATATTTTGAGAGAGGAATCACATATATACTTAAGAACAATCTTAATAAAATTCCTCCTACATATGGATTATACTTGGTCTTCCATAACGTTTTTCCCCCACGGGTGACTTTGTCTTCACATCCTTAAAATGATCAGGATTAGAAATATAGACCTTCATCCAACCTCACATCATTTTCTTACTGTTATGATCAGATCAGTCATTCAGACAACTCATCATATAATTTAGTCTTGAGTCTACTCTTTCCCCGTTCTTTCTGCATCCATATCACATATGTCATATGTGTAGACAGAAGAGCTTACTCACTAAAAACTAAATCCTTTTTTTGAGAAAGCAAAAGCTAAAAAATAATGAAGTGCAACAGGAAAGAATACTTTAGAGAGCTTCTGTTATGTGGTAGTAGCTTCTTAAAAAGAGTTGCTTCATTTTTTATGACGTATTTATGACTGCAGAACTGTAGAAGAAAGATGCTGACTGGTATAAATTTCTTCTGATAAGAGAGACTGCATCAGCATCAGAGAGACCAGAGAAACTGTTTTCCAGAAAATCCCACGCAGGAGTAATTTACTTGACTTATACAATTTCTGTGTATAATGTGCTCTAGATATTACTTTTTTAGTTAAAAGTCTTCCCCCCCCCCCCAATACTTCCTTTTTCCATAATTTGAAGTAGTTTAACTTCTGAATTATCTTCAAACAGACGCAACTGAAATGTTTCTTAGTAAGGGTGAAAAGGCAGCTGAAGTGGAAAACTTACCTAGTGCTCCTGACTAGAATCAGGCTACATATTCATACCTATACGTTTGATTCCCTAGTGTTTTAGAGTTGGTCTAGACTCATCTTAAGTTGCTGTTTAAAACACAACTAAACTCTCACAAGAAAGATGATTTCAGTAGAATTCTACTATTTCAGAACTGAGTACTATTTCATTTTGTTTTAAACTCAGTTGAGTCAACTGTCAGATTATTCCTCAATTCGACTTTGATTTGCAAACCTGAAACCCAGCAGCAGGTAAGGACACGATCTGTGTTCACTAAAAGCTCTGGTGATTTTGAATCCTGCTAAAGCCTTGTGCAGAGGAACCTGTGTTCTTTTGGGTTAGCTACTCTTGAGCAGTTTCTCACCTGCAGGCCACATCTGCCTAACTCATCAGCAGACATGGGCATAACTGTGCCCAGGAACAAACTGCTTTGAGATGTTTATGGAAAATCTAGGAAATCCCTGTCACTCCCTATTGCTATTTGGCAATCACTTTCCCTGGGAACCTGCTTTTGCAGGAGCAGACAAGCTGTCAGCCCTGCAAGAGGTCTTTTTGTTTATGTATCTTTTCTATTCCTCTGTTTACTTAAAGGGACAGAATTGTCAGCTCTTGTAAGGCTGGTCTGTATAACTGATGGCCTATCCACCTCAGACTTGCATCTTTTCGACTTTTTTTTTTTTTAAGAAGAATTTTATCCAAACATGAGTGAAATGGGCAGATTTATGAAAGAAGAAAAGAGCAAAGTGGAAAAGGAAGTTTATGTTTTTTGTAGAGACTTACTGCTGTGCGAATGCACTGAAAGAATCTCTTGGCTGTTTGGGCATTTGTATAACAGCTAGAGACGCAGAGCAATTAGATTTTCTAAGTATAAGCAAGAAAATCTGTTTTGTTTATACAGAAAAGTCCCCCAGAAGAGAGGCAGAAGCAGAGACATAAGTAATAAGTGCATATGTTTGGAAAGAGTATAATGTACTTATAAATATTATAGTGGCGTCGCTACAGTTAAGGGTCTGGCAAGATTTCTGTTGTAAACCTTTCTTGTCAGAGTTTCAGGACAGAGCTGTAAAAATTCCAGACTGAAGCTTGGCATGTGAGGGCTCAAGGCAGGAGCACAGGTTTCACTCCTGCCCCCTCAATTAATTGTTTTAAACTTGGTTGTCAATAGGGAAATATTAGGCAGAGAATTCACCTTGTTCTCTGAGAAGCAGAGAGAAAGGTTTTTATTCCTGTATTGCCAGAAGAGCTGGGATACTGAACATGCACCGGGTCATCCGATTGTACTGCAGGAAGAAATGCCAGTGTGTTGAGGAACGGTAGATAGAAACAAACTGTGCAAATTAGTGACACCTTTAATTTTCAGATCCAGTCTACATGTCTCTAGATGTTTAATTACATAAAGAGAAAATTATGCAAATTTTTAGGAGGTTGACTTCACTAGAAAATGCTTCAAAGGGAATAAAAAACAATTAATGATTTTACAACTAAACATTTCCCGAGTTTCTTCATCATTTACTGACTGCATTTTGTTGATAGTTGAACTTAATGACAAAAGGAAGCACAAAGATCTGTTCTTAAGCTGCAGTCTGTGAGACTGTGATGTTTTTGTTTATTAACTGGTAAATCTGGCACTGGTAACAAAGGCAAACTTAACTAAGAATAAAAAAGATTCATCTGCAATAAATTTAGGCTATCCAAATAGCCAGTGAGAAAAATAATATTTTACATTTGGGCAGCGTATTTGCTCTTCAAATTCAACAAAAATCTCATCAGAAAAAATCCACCCTGTCCTGTTCAGCCAAACACCTTAGAATTCCTGCACACTGTATCTGAACTTGGTCTTCTGCACACAGGAGCTGCAAATCTGCATCTGAAGGATCAAACTGAACACTGAAAGGGATGGTGGATATATGTGCACTGAACATATTGATAGCTGTAATTACACAGGGATTTAGGGACCTAGTTTTAGGGCTAACATTTCATGCAAATGTCACTTGATCTGGTCTGTGTGGCTTATGTATATATTACAAACCATTAAATTATCAGTGAAATTGTTACCTTTTGGTAGTGGCTAAAGAGGAATGAATTCTACTCAGGTATCACATTGTCAAGAGCAATGTCACAAGAGACATTGTGAACTGCTAAGGCTAAAGAAAAGATCATCCAGACAATAAATCAGTAAGCTATACAAAATGTTTCGGTTGTGCCAAAAAAGATTGCAGGCAACAAAACATGTGTTTTTACCATGATGGTTGCAAAAAGCATTTAAAAATGGCATGCCTTTCACTAACCTTATTATAAATGGTTATTCAGGCAAATATCTGATTTGCTAAAGGCACTGTCCGTTTTGCTTCCTTGCCCACTACATAAAGTCATTGCCTTTGGGCCAGCATGTACTGGGCAGCCCCACCCAACTTGGTGAAAAAGGGTACGAGGCAGTGCTGGAATGGTCCCCTAGGATTCAATCTAGCTTCAAAGAAGTGATACCTGGAGAAGTTCTGATGCCTAGTGTGGTAGTTTGTCTCATTTTGAAGTAAGGAAGTCAACTTAAGTTGCTGTTGGTCCAAATACCCCATTGAAGTGATATTGGGAGTCTGACTTAAATACTGCGAATGTGGAGCCAAGACTGACTGTCCAATCTAAACCAAATCTGTATTGCAAAACACTAGGGCATGTAGAAATAAAGTGCAAAGCAGGGTATAATAAAGCTGTTGATTTTAATACAGATCCTTATGGATTAGTTGCTTTGTTTCTGCCTGTTCAAGTAAAGTGGCTTGAGGGAAAAGTCTGATCTTTCCCGCTTCACAGTAATTTCGCTCAGTGTTTACTCTTTACAGTATAACTTGAAAGGGGAAGCCTTTAATACTAAGGTAAAATAATGTTCCACATACTGTCATTTCAGAGTAAAGTTTTAATCTCTCTGTAATTACCTACACAGATAAATGCTTTTTAATTCTGGAAGATAAGGGAAAAAAATAGAGATCCAGTGATTGGAAGCTGAAGCTATGTTAATACGGTCAGGAAATAAGGAACACATTTTTAGAGGTGAGGGTAATTATCCATTGGAACAATCTGCCATGGGGTTTTAATGGATTCTCCATCCCTTGAAATATTTAAATCAAAACTAGACGTCTTTCTACCAGTATGATCGAAGTTTGCTTGGAGTTATGGGTTTCCAAGGACTTCTGGGTGAAATTAAAGACTTGTGTGTTGCAGTAGGTCAGCCTAATGACTCGTAACTGTCTGTCTTCTGGCCTTAATAATTGGTATTGCTAGAGGGAGAAGAGTTATTCACGTTCTTAATTTTCTAGAAATAGCCACAAGTAGCTACAGTCCCAGTGTCTGAATTTCAGAAACAGAAGATGGACTTTTGAGAAAACAGCTGAATTTACTTTGAAATGTTTTTGCGTCGCCCTTTACATGATGTTGTCATCCACATCACTGGAAAAATATCAGTGGCCTTCAGTGGGTCTTCCAGGAGATAACGGAGAAAGATAAATAGATGGAATTTTTTTTTTTTTTTTTTCCTAAATCAAAGAATCTCTTTGGAGTTGCCCATCCTGGCTCTATGCTTTACTGACAATTATAATTCCAGTGGTAACTACTCATTCCTTTCAGCTAGTTTGCTTTGGAGGGGACATTGACTATATGCAATATTTAAGTTACAAATAGCTATAGCTATGTAGCTAAAACAGAAATTACACTCTCAAAAATTTATATGAAGATGTGGAAATTCACTTTTCCGTCTGTGACTGAACTGCAGACAGATCTTGTCTAACACTATCCTTGTGGCTCTGAAGGGGCGTTTTTTGTGTGCTGAGTACACATTTGTGTGTGTGCATGGATGCATACATACGATTGATGTGTAATCTCAGTAAAATTATGAGAGAGAGAAACCATGAAAAATCCAATCCAGTACTACCAAATTCCTGGACAGGTAACCCATGCATCAATCTCTCCTCACTTCACATTCTCAGGACAGGTCAATGTGCCTGAGGCCTCAGAGGAATTTTTCTCATATGCCTCCAGTGTTTTTATAAGACTGCCTTGGCAGGAAATACATATGTTCTTAATAATGATTAAAAAGAATAAATTCACCTTTCAAAATCAAAGTGAAAATGGCATAGCAGGTGTAATTGAGGCAAATGATTATGGTACTTATCTGTCTTTACAGAAAAAGCTCAAGGGAATTTACTATCTCCACAAGGATATAATATTTTAGTAGACCTTGAGTATATGGTTTGCCAAAAATTCAAGGCTGAGTATAAAGCATGCCATTCAAAGAGTGAATATGAGCATTCATTTGGGTGAAGAACAACTCTTTTAAGAAATAAAAACTATAAACAGAGTTTGAAATAAACCAGGTATAAACTGCCCATGCAAAATTCCGCAAGGAATCTGAAAGGAACATTCAGCATGGGATTTCTGCACTGCAAATACAGGAAGAAAATGGATTTTATAATCAGATGGTTAGCCTAAGGCTTACCTGATGACTGCATTTTCACATGATTAAATAAAGAATAGAAGGAGTACACACTTTGTGTATGAGTCTGTCTCTTTAGGTAGCACATAGGTAGCTCCTAGTGCACTTCATGGCGTAAGGAACTGTATCTCCATTAACATCATGCATGTTTCTATGATGTTATGAGAAATCTGGCTTCTAGCATGCTCCAAGTTAATTTTGAGGTCAGCCTCTCACCTTGCTTCACCTTGTCTGTTTCAGCGGGTGGTGTGCGTTAGAACAGTTATGAGGAAAATAAGGGAGTAACAGGCAAGTTTAGGCTCAAAGCAGCACATTTGACCAGCTCTTTACCCCAAGAGGATGGAAGGAGAACATAAGGTTTTTTACAGATTTCACAACTCCAATTCATGAATATTTGTTGGAATTATGTTCTTTATTTGCCTATCACCATAGCAGCTGATTCCTTCATGTATAAAAAAAAAAAATAAGAAACACACTGGGGCCGCATTTCATGAGCTCTTGAGTGTTACTTTCTGGTGGTAATTGTTTCTCCTTCATTGACTACTAATCAAGCTACAGTATGCCTAACCTTGCCAATCCATGAACTTGGAAAATTTCTTTAATTTTTAAAGTTTGTTTGTTTGCCAGGTGGTTTTTTCCTCCAAGCTTGTCCAACTTTGAAAATTACAACTTAAATAAAACCAAAAACATAAGTGTCATGGATTGCTGAGGGATTACCTTACCACATTAATATTCAATAATGCCAGCTGCCATAGTTCAGCACATGAGAGCCCTGATTCAGCGGGGTCCTGAAATGGGGTCTGAAAATTTGGTGGAGAAAGGAATCTCTTTCTTTTGAAGCTGGTTGTCACTTTCAAATAGAGATTTGTTTTTCCCCATGACACAGAATGCTTACAACAGTTTCTGTTAAGTGTATAATTTTGGTAGTCTTCCTCCAAAATACCGCAATTTTAAAAAGTGAAATAAAACCTCCATAATTGTCAATCCCCTGAATAGAAATGCTTTCAAAAAGTTCTAACTGTTTTTTTCCTCTTTTCTAGCTTTTACTGTTTAAACTCTGCTTTTGTGTATGTATATAATGTAAAGTACAGAGGCACATAGTGCATATGAAAGGGAGAGATGAATTTATAAAGGGGACCTCCATCATAGAATTACAGAATAGTTTGGGTTGGAAGGGACCTTAAAGATCATCCAGTTCCAACCCCCTTACCACGGATAAGGACACCTTCCACTTGATCAGATTTCTCAGAGCCCCATCCAGCCTGGCATGAAACACTTCCAGGGGCGAGGCATCCACAGCCCTCTGGGCAACCTGTTCCAGTGTCTCATCACCCTCATAATCAAGAATTCCTTTTTTTTTACTTCATCTAAACCTACTTTATTTCAGTTTGAAGCCAGTTCCCCTTGTCCTATTACTACATTGTCTTGTAAAAAGTCCTTCTCTCTTGTTCTTGTAGGCCCACTTTAGGTACTGAAAGGCTGCTGTGAGGTCTGCCAGAGCCCTCTCCAGGCTGAACAACCCCAACTCTCCCTCATCCTGTCTTTGTAGAATAATTACTCCAGCCTTGTGATCAATTTAGTGCCCTTCTTCTGGACTCAGTCCAGCAGGTCCACAATCTTCTTATTTTGGGGGCTCCGGAGCTAGATGCAGTATTCCATGAGAGTGGAGTACAGGGACAGAATCCCCTTCCTCAACCTGATGGATATACTGTTTTTTGACACAGCCCAGGAGATGATTGGCTTTCTGGGTTGCAAGTGCACATTGATGAGTCATGTTGAGCCTCTCATGACCAGCACCCCATGTCCTTCTCCTCAGGGCTGCTCTCAATCTGTTCTCTCCCCAGTCTGTATCTGTGCTTCGGATTGCTCAGATCCACGTGCAAGACATCCTATTATATAAAAGCTTTTTTTAGGTCAGGCAGTATTTTGCAACACATGCATTTGCCAAACCACACTCTGGTGATAGACCCTTGGCAAGTGATGTTTTCTTAGCCAAGAGTTAAAGCATGCTGAAGGTGAAAACGAATTTTGCTGGAGCCAGCACAAGGACCGCAACAAGCCAAGCAAACCAGTCATGCAGGCAATTTCCTATTCACTCACTGGTGAGGAAAACGGGCTTCAGCTCAGAAGCCCTATGAGACTTAGAGTTTAAAACTCTAATGTAATCCTGTCCACATAGTGAAGTGCAAAAGGGACAGTCAGCTGTGTGTGGGGGTGTTGGAGGGCTGCTGAGTTTTCCTCTCCTAAAACCTTCACTTGCTTTTCACATTGATTGCTTGTGACTTTGTTAGACTCACTTAACCAGAGGGACAGGGTCATGTGCAATTCCTTGCAGAAGGAGCAGCAGGACTCAGGGTGAAGAGCTGGTTTTAGGCGGAGAGTTTTCCTGTTTTCAGGAAATGAAGATTTAGCACCCTGAAACCACAGGCAGAAGGAAGGACCTGTTTTGCCAAGAGCAGTGTGAGCTGGGACATTTGCCTATCTGGCTGCGGGAGCCAGGGAGCAGGCAGACTGCAGGGATGGAGCCGTGCTGGCAGCTGAAGCCTTGCCCCATGGCTTCTTGTGCTCAGTACCTTGGTGCTCCCATGACACAAAAGTGTTTCCAGATGAGTGGATCATGTCCAAGTGTTTGCCTCTTGGCTATTAGCACTGCAAGAGCAAACAATTTTTCTCATGGCTAACTAACTTCCTTCAATTCCTTCCCCCGCTGAAATTTGCTTCTTGTTTGTCGTGCCATGACAGCATCGCTGTGCTATCCAGAGTGAATGTGTTAATGCAGGAAGGGACAAATCTGAGAGGCTTGACTGGCAATTTTTAAACTCCAGATGGCCATTCTCCAACTACCTGTCGGCTTGAATAGGAAATAAGTCTCCTGACAGGCTCACTTCCTTCCGTTTGCATTGTTTTCAGCAAAAATAGATTTTTAATAACTCCCATAATAACGTTCCTGCAAGGTGCGGCCTACAAACCTTAGTCTGAAACAGGACAAACAGAGTGAAATGTCTGTTGACTTTTCACCTATCACTGGCCTGTAGCCAGTGGTCTGTGGCTGATTATTAACAAAAAATAGGAAATAACCTTAGATTAAATATAACTAAGAGGTGCCCAAAGTCTGAAATCTGGGGCAGAACCTCAGCTGATGCAAACTAGCTGAAGATCTGCTCAGAGTATGTAGGGATGCTGGTGAAATTAATAAAATAAATTTTGTCACTGATCTCCCCTAATTCATCAAATCCTCTTTATATGGTATTTCTTGTCAGACATTTCATATCTATTTGCTATGCATTAATGTATCACAGCTGAGAATGTGTGGAGCACTAGTTGGCTTTGTTTGGTTTGCTTTTAACTGGCTGTATCATTTTTTCAGTTGCTGCTCCATTGCTCAGTCCTTATATTTTCTCCTAGTATGCATGTACTCTCTTAACCCATGCCAAAATTTAACAACATTTCTGAAGATTCCCATATATGTGGCAGTGGTACTGGAATCAAAAAACTGACCTTCAAAGGGCTCTTCAAAGTTCTTCCAATTTTTTGTACTGCCTCCCATACTTCCATCATTTGGGCTAAGCCAGTATGTGAAGCCACCCGTCCTAGAGCATATGGGGGTTGAGATTTATCTATCCATCCTAGCCTAGCCTAGCCTAGCCTAGCCTATCCTATCCATCTCCTTCAGCCATTATTTTGCACTGTGACCAGTAAAGCATGTTTTAAGTGACAATAATGTGACTATTCTACTAAACTTTTTGACTGCAATAGAAGAGATTTTTAAACAATTATTTCATATAGAGACAAATTGAGTCAAGAGAAGAGAAAATTCTGCTTTCAGACCATCAGTCTCAGTATTCCTATACTTTGAATTTTGGTAGATTTGAATTGCTAATTTAAACAGAAATATCATGAAAAATGTGATATTCCCCCATTCTCCACAAGATTTGTCTACATACGTGGATCACATCCAGCATCTTTAACACTTTTGTCCTTTATGCTTTACATATATGTGTATACATACGTATATATATATATATTTGTAAAAGTTTCCAAAAGTTTCAAAAGTTCCTTGCACCAGAGTATAGTTTTCCGTAAAACTAGGTCAGACCCAGAAGCAGAACATAGTAGAAATTCTTCTTTCATGTCACTGTAGCCTTCCTATGAGTTAATTACACTTTTGCCCAGCTAGTTGTTTCTAAAGTCTATGAGGCATTCCGTATGTTCTCACTAGGTCACACTGTAGCTGTCCATTTTATTTTGGTCTATATATAGCAAGGAAATAGTCCAGATATGCCAAGACTTGTTTTGAAGACTTCAATCTGGCTAAAGTGAAGGATATGAGATTTAGAAGTGAATTTATGAAGATAGGAACAACAGCAAGGAGCAGCTGGGATGAGATTCAGGGACAGAAGTATTATATCTTAACAGCTTCTGCTTGTACACAGTGCTGTTTACTTCAGAAAAAAAAAAATCCATGTGCAATTTATCCCTTGAACAAAGAAGATTGAAAGAAAGCAGCAATGGTAGTCTGGGAGCATTGGTTCAAGTACTGCCTGTGGAGCACATTGCTGTTGATTATTTCTAGGAAACCATTAATTTCATTTACAAAACACCAGCACATGTTTTGCAAGCACCCCCATAAAACCCTCCCTGGGATTATATATGGTGTGTTGTATTATTGTATACACGCAGCTCCTGTGTAGAGGAAAACTAGTGGCATAGCTGGACTGAGGGCAGAGGGGAAAATCCCAGGATGGATACTGGCAGAGAAGTAGGCAGCACGGGAAAGGTAAGAGAAAAAGCAGCTGTGCAGAGCAGGACTGTAGAAGTGGTCATACTGGCTAAGACTGTGTCATTAGAAGAAAGACTGAGGACACAAGAAGGTAATAGTGCAAGAGGGGGAGTAAAAAGGAAAGCCCCAGGAGCACAGGAGAGGAAGTTCCATCTGGAGGCAAACAAACATAGTTAGACAAAGCAGGAAAAGAGCAATGAGTTTGTTTAGGGGCAGGTATGGCATTACACGATGGGAAAGCCAGGATGTGTGAGGTCAGGTCATTACTCCCCATTCTATATCCCCGCCTACGCAGTGCCTGCACACCTCTACATGTTTGTGCTCATGTATTAGGTAATAGAATTGGACATAAGGCTTGGTGTACCCCAGTTGTATTGTCATAGGAAGACAGGAAGCCTACGAAGAACCATCTGTCCCTTCCACATTCGTCTTTTGCAGGTCCACTTCCCTTACACTCTTCTCTCTTACTGAAAAGTCCCTCTGAAGTTTTCGGATTTATCTCTGGAGAAATAAAAATCCAAAATCAAATCAAATCTGTCAATAAATATGATAACAGTAAGAAGAATATGCTAGGAAGAAGTTAATTAGAGAAACTTTACCTGCTATTTCACATCATAATTGGTAGCTCCAAAGTGCTTTTTGCTCAGTGAGGACTCAACTACATGTAGCACAAACTGTTTATAAAACTTGGTGGTGACTCCTGCAATTTCCATTTGTAGTTTTATATGGTGCAGGATGAGTTTGAAGAAATGCATTGCCTTCAGATTAGGTTTTAGGCTTTATTATTTAAAGACACCCTAGCTGTGTACAAAGAGAGCCTTCGCAGCTAAGATAGCACACAGTTGCTACCACATACACCGTAGCTGCAAGGCTGGGCTTTCCTGTCAATGTGAGCTCTGGAGCTCAGTGCTCTTTACTCATATCTGCCTTATATAGATATAACCTATGGATCTGGCTTTACACAACCTAACTCCATAAATGTGCTTTGTGTGGCTTCTGATGTTTTTCAAAGACACAGTTAGCCCTAAGCATTGTTGTTTCTCTTCAGAGTAGAGAACGTAAATGTTCAATAGATGGCCCTGGAGCATTTGTAAAAGCATATGAGTTCTTGTTTTGTGATCCTTTAAAAATGTATAAGTGGTTGGCACTGCAAAATGTTATAATAATATTTTAAGTTTTCTTTGAATGGAAGAATTGATAGTAATGTTTTTTTGTGAATTTGTCATGTAATACAAACAATATTAGTTCATCTACCAAAAAACCAAATCACTTCTGTGAGAATTTTTATTGGATTTTAATTTTGAACATTTTATTTCAACCAGCATCAGGCCGCCTTCTGCCCTCCCCGTTTGCACAAGTTTTTGGCATTTTTTTCTGATAAGGGGAAAGACAGTGTTTCCAATAATACAAAACCAGTGAATGCCACTCCAGAACCTGATAATTTCCGCACTTTCAAGTCCCCACAAAAACCTGGAAGTTTGCAGAGCTTATAAATTCTCATATGGATAGTAGACTAATTTACATTTTTGCAGTACTCTCAATGTCTCAGTGTCACTTTGGTCTGGATTTCATTGAATATAGAAACCAAGAAAAAAGATTTGTACCAAAGTTATGATATAACATTCACAACATTAGGTATATAACGTTCACAACATCAGGTAAAGAAATGTAACCAGCCAGCCAAACCCAAAATTAAAAGCAACTTAATGTGGCTGCCAAAACACTCCACCCTTTCAAGCTCAAATAAGTAAACCTTTTGGACTATAGGCACAATTGGAAAAGACTAATTGAGGAAATGAGGTAAGATTTCTTAATGTTATACTAATGACATAAAAACTTGCTCCATGCCATGCCCTCCATGTGAAACACTGGGTATTTCTGTTACTTCATTCAGTAGACTTTCAGCTGTATCCTATCTCTGTCCAGTCATTCAAGGGGTAAATTGCTTGCACAAAATGTATGTGTGGCTCTGGTGCATGCACTAAGTGTCCATATGTGTTCATAGGTGTACATCCATGCAGATACGGGCTGAAGCAATATGATCTTTTGGGCTGGAAGGGCAAGGGAGGGCAATGCAGCTGTGACTCAAGATTAGCTGAAGTGGTCCGTGCTGAGGGGGAAGCCAGAGCTGTTTATAAATGCTCATGTGCTCAAATTCATGCTCACGCTTCTTTTGTATGACATTTTTGCCTTGGTAGGAACTCTGTGTTAAGGAGAGTAAATAACTGGACAAATGTAACAGGAACAGAAGAGATTTTTAGGCTCTGAGTAAGGTTAAAGCTCTGTAGGAAGATGAAAATCTGCTGTAGACTACCACCTTAAGTCTTGCATTCATAGTTCCTATGGACACAGAGAAAGAGAGAAAGAACATGCTCTTGCCTTTTTGCTCTCTCTGTGGTGATTCCACCTGATTTTCACCTACTAATTCCTAAAGTCTAGAACATAAACAAAATTGCCTTGTCTCTATCTTTGGAGTTTAGTGTAGGTGGTTTAGATGCTTGCATTGTGATTATTACTTTTGGTGTTGTGTTTATCTTTTGTTCCAAAGTCCTATTTGTATTTAATTTCCTAGATAACAAAAAAATACCATATAACGAAGGTCATTTGATGCTAATCAAGAATTCAAAAAAGGTGAGTGATGAGGAATGTGTGATTAATGTACAAATGAAAACATACTCCTATTCTTTCCCTCTCTTATCAGTTTTTAATCCCTCTGACGTACTTAACTGGCTCCAGTTGAAATCACTGGTAGTTTTAAATGGCCTGCAAATTTTTCAAGGAGCAGCTTCAAATTCCCTTGAGTTAGAGGGTGAGGAATGACCAGAACTGCACGGCAATAAAAGTGCTTTCATGAGAATGAGAATATTAACCATAAAGACTGTATAATACCTCATGTTCTCAAAAGTGGTATTTCATACAGGTGTAAGATCTCAGAGCCTTTAGAAGGGGAACAGATTTTCTTAAGAGGATAGCAGCAGATAAACCCAAGGCAGGATACGACTAATTATGATTGCACAAAGCATAAACAGCTGAAGTACATAGACTTTATGGAAGTTAGAAAATGAGTTGGAGAGAGAACTAGCAAAAAATAAGATAGCATCTGTCACTTGATGCAGTACAATATCATCACTTCATACCTCCCTCCAAAGAATGAGTGGGAAAAAATGACCTCATAAGGTCTATATTATCCTTCTGAGAGATTTTGAGGCATCTTGGGTAGAGTGCCAAGTACACTGGAAGTGGGGGAGTGTTAGTTGTTTCCAAAGCACCAAAAGGAAATGAAGAAAAGGCATGAAATGGCCCAAACAAGCAGACAAAACTACAATTTTGTGGCAGGTTGCGTTGCTCTAGGTCTCATTGACCTTGGCAGTAATGCAGGGGTCATTTTTTATATGATTGAACTGTCCTTGAATAATTTCTCCAGCATCTACAAGCAAGCTTTTCTTCCACATCAAAAGTGCTTGTCATGTTCTCCTTTCCAAAAACGACAAAGAAACAGGATTTTTTTTTTTTTTTCAATATGCTGTGAACATCCAGCTTTTATCTATCATTCTTTTACTTAGACCTCCTTAGAAAAATTATCTTGGGACTAGCACATTAAATATGCTTCTATTTTCTCTCTTGTGGAAAAAAAGACAGTTGTGGAGCAACACATTGTATTCGAACACTTCGTAAAAGAAGTTTAGCCTAATGAGTGAGAGAGTATAACATTTGAAAATAGGGTGAAGTAGAAACACTGCACTTTTTGTACAAATACAGGATTGGTCTTCTCAAACATGTATACAGAATATTTAAGAAGGTAGTCACCCCTTCCCACCACAACTCTTAGTTTTTTCAGAGTAGAGACCTACCTTCTAGGTATTCTGACTTGCCTCCTGTAAGCCTTTTGCTCCTTTGAGCACACAGGAAGCTAATTTTCTAAATTAAACACCTACATTAGTAGCTGAAAATGGCAACACCTATTGATTTTCAAATGGGAAAGTGGCAGCCAAATTTGCTTTATTCCTTTGGAAATTTCCCTTTGAATAGACCTGGACATTCAGTAATGTGCAGAATGGGACAGTCGTGTGATCCAGCTCCACCTGACACGTGTTGCCTTATTTTGGGGATTTTGTAGATAGTGGCTACTGGCTGTTACATTCTAAGCTGTATGCAGGGTTAAAAGACCACCTCTCTGATAATTTTCATCTCCAAATGTAGAGGATTGAGCAATCACGCAAGGATTGATGCGTGGGCTGAGAGGCAACCCCACACTATATAAAAAGTTGTTGAGGTTCCTATACTTCAGCACGGGGTATGCTGAAGTACTCAATAAATTTGTTGTCTCACCCTTCAAAGGAAGTGCCCTCACCCAGACTTCTGTGCATACTGGTATAAATTGGAGTGGGAGGGGCAGTCAACAGCAGGGGAGCAAAATCTTAGGGAGAAGCTGGTTGGATGCGCTGAAAGGTGTTGAGGATGCAGACAGGATAGCAAGATTGCTGCCTGTCCTCAGTGAAAAATCCTGGTGACTGAGGAAGGTTCCTCATAGCTGAGCAAAGATTAACAGTAAATTCAGCTTTATGAGAGCAAGGGGAACTACTGGTTAGTTCTGCTTCAATGTCTGGATAAACCATGGAGCACAACCCCCAGACTCCATTTCCAGACACATGAGAAACAAGAAAATAAAGAGAAGCAGCAGACATGGAAATAGTAAGGATATTATGCTTCACCAACCTGATTGTATTCTATGATGAAATGACTATGGGTGAAAGAAAAGGGAACAGAATGTGTGTGAAAGGGCTTTTGAGACCATCTCCATGGCATTTTAAATAGTAGTTTTGGTCAATATGGAATAGATGGATTATCAGAAGAGCTGAAAATTAGCAGGATTGGCAGGCTCCAGGAATGGTAACTGATGTCCTAAGGACAGCTTGGTGGCCAGCAACTATCACAGTACCCAAGGGGCTGATACTAGGACTACTCATTTAATATCTCCATCAGTTACCTGGATGATTTGACTAAATGCACCCTCTGGAGATCTGTGGAGGGTGGTGTATCAGGAGAAGTTGTAGACACACCATGTAGCAGAGCTTCAAGGGCCAAGAGAAACTTTAGATCTGGGCAACATGAGCTGCAAGGTTGTGCCTCTGGAGTGTGGCAACCCTCTGCATCAGTGTAGATGGGAACTGAGTGCCTGGGAAAGAGCCAAACTGCCTTCAAGCCAGCAGAGTGCTAGCAGCAGGCAAAACCACATGCCGCTGGGATGACCTTGGACAGCAGACTGGTGAAACTATCTCTGCTTGGCATTGATGAGGCTTCACCTGAAATATTGGGCCAGATTTGGTTTCTTTGGTTAGAGAGAGAGATACTGAGACACTGAGTAAGGTCCAGTGGCAGGCCACAAACACACACCAGGGTTGTGGAGCACATGGCCTGATAAGGAAGACATGGACTTGTTTCATTTGATAGAGAAGAAAATGAGCTTATTAAATGTAGCTTACAATTACTAAAAAGAAAATGATAGAGATATCAAAAGACCCAAACTCTTTTCAAACAGCTACTTACTAGTTGCTAGACAACTGGACTAGCTACATGAGCAAATAGTCTTTCTAAAAAAGATAATTACAAGTTGTAACTAGGGAGGTTCAGACCAAAAACTGGAAAGTTTATTCATCGGCAGCTAGTGTGGCTCTGGAGCATCATATCTGAAGAGGTGGTAAAATTGCCACCTGTAGCAGTTTCCAAGACTAGGAAAATGCCAGCTGACCTGACACAGTGTTGGCCACAGTCTCCAGTTGGTGTAGATAACCTCCAGAGGTTTTCCCTCCAACCAACATTTCTAAGATGCCATGACAGCAGTTCCCTCCAGCATACAAGGGAAGGGATGGTGGCTGGCATTTAATGGTTCCTTTTTGCTATCTTATATAGTCAGCATTGCTCAAGAATATTTTAAACCTTCTCTGATTAAGGGCAACACAGGTTTTGTCACAAATGTGCAGGTAACATAGTGGCAGACAAAACATCACAGACACTTCTGATGCAGAATTGAAAAAAAAAGCTGGATGGTGTTGAAGAATGACCTTTCTTTTCCTGGGAGGCACAGAATTGTTCTGGGGGGGCTTCTTATCATTGCACAAGAAAAGAGGTCTATGAAGTGGGTAGACGTCACAGAGATAACCTTGCTTACTGTGCTTTCTACCTTATACACTGTAAAATATTTATATGCATTTTCACCTGTTCATGAAAACAGATCACAAGTTTTTGTGTTTGCTTATGCTGTAAGCTGGTCTTGCATTGCCCTACTAATATCTGAATTATGCTCAAAATCATTTAAGATTTTTTTTTTTCTTCCTCTCTTTCACATCTTATTGAAGAATTACACCTTCTCCCACCCCTCCAAAACCTCCCAGTTCTGGACCCAGTGTTTGAGTGTGTCCCTCCTCTCTATGTTTTTACAAATCACTGTTGGCAAGGCAGAAAGATGGTTCAGATATTTTCCTGGTACCTCCTATGTATTCATAGGTATAGTGCCCTAAAAGATGTCAGTCCGTCTTTGTTTTTACAAGAAGATATCTTGTTTATGATCTTCTTTATCATGTAAGACAGATTTTGGCCAAAGACATTAAACTGTGAAATGATCTGACACTATAATTTTAATACCTTTAAGAAAAAATGATGTAAAAACTGTTAAGGATTTCTGTCATCCTAGGGGCCTAAATCACAGCAAGTCCTCCTCTCCTCTCCTCTCC